>JAGVSQ010006779.1:0-15976 GCA_022683975.1 Rhyacophila evoluta | reverse complement strand
CAGAATTTAAAATCAATTTCCATCAAGCACCATCAGTCGAAAATATTAATTAAAGTAAACATTAATTCTGTTGAGAAGTAGGTCCTATTTTAATGCAAGAGGCTTTAAAATCCGCATTATTATAGCGTGCAAATTAATTAGAAAATGTAATTGTAAAATATGACGAAAATATTCATAGAAAATTCCGTATAAGTTTCCCACGAAGCGTGCTTTTTGTGGCGATAAAAACACGTGGCCACCGTCGAAAAGCTCCCTAGAGGCACAACAATGACTGACGTTAAACGCTACGTGTTTCTGAATACATCAACACCGCTGGTTCACTCATTCGCTCAAGGATAACGTAAATGAAATTTATATATTGCAAAGATATTTTTTTTACTATACTATAAGTCATTGTAATAAATAGCCTAAAATAGCCTACAGCTAGAAGTTTTTACCATAAATAAAAAAGAGCCAGGACGATATTTAATTTTAACACCCCCTTCTTTTTTCGTCAAGAAGTATCCGTTAAAGTCGAAAGTCCGTTACATAAAAATCGGGTTTTTAAAACAGTTTATTATTAATATTAAATTTGAAAAAAGAATCTGGTTCTATTTGCAATTTCGAAATATGTTTTTCTTTTATTAAGCCTAAAATTACAAGAAAAAATCCAAGACAATAACTTTACCTGTTTTTTTAAGCTTTTAATAATGGTTATCTTCTACTACTTCTAATCACTGATATTTTCTTCAGCTACTTCTTCTCCAACAAATGTGCAAAAGTAAATTCCACGTGAAAAAAGTAACTGGGCGGCACCCTGGCCCCACTACACTATTGCTATCCAATCTTTAATACTTCTCCTTTGTGATCCACTAAAATTGCTACCACCTCAAACTAGAAATAAAATAAAACAGATTGTATATAATTTCTCTCTTTATTTTTAATATTATTTTTGTCTGCTCTG
Source organism: Rhyacophila evoluta (assembly GCA_022683975.1). Lineage (NCBI taxonomy): Eukaryota > Metazoa > Arthropoda > Insecta > Trichoptera > Rhyacophilidae > Rhyacophila > Rhyacophila evoluta. The sequence continues at coordinate 15,033 of JAGVSQ010006779.1, read as the reverse complement.
TTTTTCATAAATTTTTTGTGAAAAAAGTTAATACTCATTTATCATTTTTTGTGCCATATTATGTCATATTTCTAACATGTGAAATAAATAAACATTAATAAACGTCAAAATACGCGTAGTTTACATTTATTACATAATATAATATTTTAATCAATAGCATTTACTTTTGCGGCAATTTAAATAAATCGCGCTGAAATTAATTAAATTTAATACCAAAAAGGGTAATGCTCTTTCTTGTTAAATAGCCACTTCAGATTTGGAGAAAAGATTACTTATTTTATTCTTAGATATATGTTTTTCCTAGACGACTTAGAATTTTACTTTTGTAAGAAAAAATAAAACTATCTATTGCCAAATAAGGTTCGACTTTTAATCATCACACCATGTTTCCTCAAATTGGAGAGAACAATTAATCAATTATTTGTGTAATTATACTTCTTTCTATAATTGTCCTTGTCCCATACACACTTACTAAGTAGAGCAGCCTCCAAGAATACAAGAATTAATATTCATGTCAATGCGTTACAGATTATGCAAAAAATCCTTAATAACTTCAAGTAGAACAAGTGGAGACACTCTAGACAAATCGGCAATGTAAGTTAATTAAAATGAAATATCTTCACTATTTGATCATTTTTCCCTACGAAAAAAATCATACAGTCTCCTAAAACCTCATTTTTAAATCACGTTATATGTTCAATCTGGACTCGCTTTCACTTGGAATAAGGCCTTTTTCAAGTAAGCCACATTTGAGTACTTTTTGTCCACAGAATAACATACATTTTCTTCTTTCATGCTGACTCCTTCATTAAATCATAAAAATAACAGCAAAACGCATTGAAGCTCCAGCCGATAATCAGTCATTGTTGTAGGTCGTGTCTAATTTCCGTTGCTCCGCCGAATATGCCTAGTACATAGTATTTAAAAGACTTTCATGATTTCAATGCCGTTGGCTTCAAAATATGAAAGTCAGCTTAAAACTCTGTTGAGGCGTCAGCAGCACGTAACCGGTCCAAATCCATTATTGTACCTTCACTCTTGTAATAAAAAGGGTGACTCCATGGTTAATTTTGAACAACATATAATAATGTAAGCTATAAAAAACATTTCTTTTCTGTTATTTAACAAAGGCATATAATATAATTTCAAAGCTTTCGAAAGGTCTTTTTAATTAAATATTTTCTGATGTTTTACTTTACTTTTATTTTAAATCGTTTGTTACACTCTGTTATAAATAAGTCGACAGTGGAAAGATAAAAGAACATAACCCTCAGTTTTTTTCAAAAAACTTTACATCATTATACAGCTTACTACACGTTCTATCAAAATTTTATAAGCTGCAAACGCCGAGTTAATATCTAAATGTGCCTTTTAAGTTTGAAAAAATGAGTACTTATGTAATATGCGGCCAAGGAAAGTACTTATATATCTTATTAACTTTATATCAGATTAGATAAATAGAACACCAGTTTTAGTCTCAATGCACTTCAAGATTCTTTCTATTTATTATTTTGACTTTGGTCCAAAATCATTAAACATATGTTTTTTCTGTATGGGTTACGTCCTTTTTCTTTTTTACAGACAAAATGTTTTTCATAAAATAACAGAAAATTATAAGAAACTGAAATCGTTTACTACAAGGTAAACATGACTACAATGAATTGTCGTTGAAACTTTGATGCTAAAACAAATGAAACTTTCTCAATAAGAAAATACAATATATTTTGCTTTTGAATTAATTTGATAACACAATAAACTTTCTACAAATCGTACGGATTAACAACAAGAGCTTTTCTTATAACAACAACTATTTACTTTTGTATGATAGTTTATGAAACTTTCAAAGAAGAAAATATGTTTTTGTCATTTAATAAATTATTATTTACAGTACAGAATTTTGTATTACAAATATAATTCGTACATATTTTATGTGATGTTAATAGTTTAAAAACATTTTTCTATATTTAGCCAAACAAATATGTTTAATGTTTCTATTTTTTTTCTTAAAAATATCGCCATGGCAACAAATAAATAATATAAATTAATGTAATAATTCTTTAAGATATGTAGTTTTAAACAGAAAACATACAGGTTATTTTGACTATACTTTCAACTTTCAATATCATATTTTGAGTCAGAATTTTAAAAAAAAAATCACAAGCCCTAAAAACTTTATTGAGATTTTCATCTTTCTCTATAGATTTTGTTCGCCGTCTCTTATTTTCTTTATATCCCAAAAATATCTCATAATAGGACCCAAAATAACACGAACGCACTTGAATAAATTTTATGATGCACAATGAATCAAATAAACTGCACGCGCTCTATTATTTGTTCAGTTGTACGTTGTTTTTGTATGGGTATTTACTTTTTGCGATACATAATAATTAGAAAACTGACGTTACAATATTATAGCTTACATCATTGTAATAATAGTTTAATATTATACACAATAAAATAAACGAATACGAATTTTCGCTCTTTTCAATTTTATTTTTACATGCTTTATATGCATGAAAAATATTTAATTTTCTTGTTAAATGTTTGACTTTGCATTTAAGATTTTTTTTTAATCAGTATGAAAGCGCTAAGCAATAAAAGGTAAAAATGTTTTTGTACGACCCGTACATCTATCTCACTCTGCGGAGTACTTCAGTATATTGCCTTATCAATATGGTGTAAAACATAGAAGAGGAGTGTTGATATGGCATGACAAAAAAGAAAAATATTATTTTCTATAAACAATATATCAGCTATATAGATAAAATAAAATACGATTATAAATGTAGACAAAGTTTACTATCCTAAATTAATAGTTTAAGTAATTTTTTTTAAGTCGTTCCAGTGGTACAGTTGTGCCAGGCAACTGCCCCGCCACTTTTTTGAGATGTAACTTAATTTTAAAGCATACTATCTGATAATATGATGGTCAGTGTCTATTAACTGAGCATAAGATATTTTTATTTAACATTTGTTTAGAACATTGACACTAGTAACATTAATATTTTTTTTCTTTAGTTAAAATATAATACTGTCCTTTTACTTTTTAGGACTAAACAATTAGTTGCTTAAATTAATATACGTTGTGATTATTCTATTTCACCATAAGCACAAACAAGGTGTATCCAAACAAATAATCGAACGCATGCAAATAAATTTATTTATTTTTCAGTTTTATATTTATTCGAGTATGATTGCTCTACGTTGTTTACCATTATAATATATACATAAGAAATCGATAAAAAAAGACAAAGAAAATGAAATACAAATCTGTACACGATTATTAGGGACAATTAAGAATAAAAAAATATCTGTTATAAAGTGTGGACAATATTTAATTCTTATATATTATTAATGATAAAATTCCATACATTTCTTTCAAATAATAAAGAAAATATTTTATTAATAAATCACAAACTGACGACACGGAATATTTGGGACAAGCATTTTTTGTTGTGTTGGCTAATTTTGTTACTACGTATACTCATTTATTGTACGATGTCTGGTTCATAAGTTGGGCATATAGTGCAAATATGTCAACTCCGAAAATAGAATACATGGATCTCAGCATTTTAAACAAAATATGTCAATAGATATTCACGAGAATCTGCTAACAGTTGATTGTTCATTCCATCCAATTCTGCATTCGAAATTTTGAATTTTTTACAAAGGACTTTTAAGAGAATTTTAGAGAAGACAAATATATGAAGATAAAATAATTTATTGTACATTAAGTTGTGTTACATTACTCGATTCTCCTAGATTTTACTCTAGTGTAATACTTGTACTACATTCCTCCATGTTTCTCGACAAATTGACATTTTATGACATTTTTGCGGTACGCTGAAGGGCGCTTGTGTCTGGTCCTCCATCGAGGGTGTGACAACCTCCCTGCGTTCCTTTGTCGCACTTAACCGAATTTTCACAAACACTTTTTTGCATTCAAGTACCTTCCATAAAACGACAAAAACATTGTACTATAAACGTGCCGAATCGGAAAACAGTTTTATGAGATTTGATACTTGTTTTTTATTGTCCTTAATATATTGAAGATGAAAATAATTATTGATGACATTTACGACCATAAGCGGTGTCTTAACCAGTGGCGTCTCGCGTATAAGCACTGTGAAACTGCAGCACATCCTATTTTCACTTGATATTTTTGAAAACATTCAATATAATGAGTCATTTTTTCTTTCTTTATACTTGTAGAATACATAATCCTTAAGCTTAATATCAGTAGCCCTCGCCCAGTTTATAAAAGAGATACAATAAAAATGTGTGGACCTGTACATTTCACAGTTCCAGCAACGTGGTATTTGACTGCTGTGCGCATGCGTATATAGAAAGCTGCACGCGAGGTTGCGAAGGAAAGAGAGCACTGCTTATTCCGCAGTACTAATTGGGGCATGCCAGTGGAAGGTAGTTTTTTTTACCCCTCGTGTGTTGTGCATAAAAACCATGTATCATATTTTTGAATGTGATAAAGTGAAGAATTAAATTACCATTCTACCTCCAACCGTTCTATTTGATTTTTTTAGGATTTTATGAAGGTTCTGAATAATTTTTCTTTTTGTACATACATGTTCGTTTCCTTTAAAAAAAATTAAAACCAAAAAAAACAATTCTGGAGCAGCATCCCCACAAATTATTCCTAACAAACTCACGAACAAAACACAATTACCCAATAACATAAGCGCCTATAAAAAACATAAATAATTATGTATTCACAAGTGATGAAACGTGTTTAAAAAATTGGAAGAAGTTTAGTAATAGAACTTGAATTACTTGTATATGCATTGTTGAATTACTTGAATATGCATTGTTAAAAAATAAACATTCACATCCTATTATTGAAATAAAAATCCGGGTTAATTGAATTTATTCACTGTGGGTGCTGTAATTTATTTACTGTAACAATTAAATCTACTTAAAGGGATAAAGATACGGAATCGAGTTCACAAAAAATGCTACTGTCGGCGAGTTTTTATCTTGCGCTCCAATGTTACGCCGTCGACCGTAAAGATATACTTTTTTACTATACATTAAAACTTAAAATATTTTTTTAATAATATATATGCGCTTCGTAAGAATGCCAACTCCCCCACTTAAGACAAAGCATTTAATAGATCTTCCACACATTGTAAAGTGGAAAGGACTTTAAGAGATTTGATTTTGTTTATTTTTTTACCATATCCTTGTAAATAATCGTTATGCTAACTTTGTCTCGTAAATTCTTGGAGTGGATAATTCAAATTACAAACATATATGGTCCACATTTAGAGCGGTAAAAAAACTACCATGTTAATGAGAGGTACGAAAATTTGTCTGAATTATCTCTACTTAGCCGTAAACAAACCTCACCGGTAAACAGAATGAGTTAACATTAAAACTCTGTGACAAGTAGATGCTGTTTTATTAATTTATAAAAGCTGGGTACGTTTCAGGCGGAAATTGAAGTCGTTTCGCATTTCTGTGCGTTCAACAAATTTCCACAAATTTTCGCATTTCTTAGTCCTGTTAACATTGCTTGCCGTTGTCTTATTTTCCCGCCAGGAGCTTTCATTGTTCATTTAAATTATTCACATGTTTTATACGAACTTTCATGAAAATAATATAACATGCTATTTTTGTGCATTTTGCTTTACCCCAACGAACGAGGGAAACTGACGTTTTTCTGATTTGACCTTAAAGTTTATTTGATAACGTTGCGTTCAATAAAAGTGATTTGATTTGAAGGAATCATAGTTTTAGCATGTAATTTAACTTAATAACATCTAAATCTACCAAAACTCATTGATTTTTTTCCACTTTTAAAATTTTATCTTCTGCATTTAATGTGACAGGAGGCTACCTAATATGCCAACCATCCACCCGCCCGTCATCACATCTGGTCTTAATCAGGAGTATCACGGAGTTTTGATATCGAAGAGCGATCTTCTTTATTTGACAGGAATATCCCGGGAGTAAATATAAATTACCCAAGACATAGGTTGCAACGCACTCAAGTATGCTGAAGTTTAAATAAATATAATGATAAAAAATGATGGAACTCAAAAATGGTGACTTATTTGGTGAAGAAAGGTATGAAAAGAGATCATCACGCTCACCGCATGACGCCGCATTTTTTAAAAAAACAATGAAATGTATCCTTGTGGCAACCAAGTTGGATGACTAGATGGGCTTAACAGCTGGTTGAACCGACCAACTCTTTTCACTCCATACACATTCTTGGACATTCCCACAGAATGTGGTTAACATCCTGTTGTGGACAGCCACAAAGACATGATGGGTGTTGGCCAAAGCCAAATTGAGACAACTTAGCGGCAAAACCACCGCGGCTTGTGAAAAAGGACAAGGGGTTTACCCGTCTACTCTTTTTTCTCCAAGTTTGCCACGAAATTAAACCACTTCAGCACAACTATTCGACGCAGACATCTGTTTTCAATGCTTAATAATGTTTCGGGTATTTTCTACAGTAGTAATTCTTAACTGGGATCCATATGGCCCCAGGAAACTACAGAGACCTTGAACGGGGGCACAGATTAAAGGTTAGTTTTTGGGGAGGCATACCAAACTCTAGGGAAGGCACAGACAATATGCATTACGCGACCTACTAGGTACGAAAATAGAAATTACGAACGAAAAAATTATGTATGAAAGTAGAAATCTCAAGATAGGATGAGACTAAAACAGGAGAGGCACAGAAGTTTTTTCAACTCAAAAGGAGACCACATGTCTAGAAAGGTAAGAACCGCTGATCTACAGTATTTATTCACTCTAATCTACGGATGTTAGCATGACTTGGAAGGATACAATACGACTAGTAGGTGACAGAGAATTTTGGATATACCATTTGGCGGCCATTTTCTCTACATTTAGAGTTTATGGATCTTCGCAATCTGAAGTCATGTCTTGACAGATTATTCTTTCACAAGATTCGGTTATCAATTGCTCGACTCAATGGGCATCCAGTCATACATTTTTGATTATTTTTATATTGAAAAGTTGTTGAATTACAATCTGCAATCTTCAGCTAAAATGCGGGTACGTTATTCTCATGGCTACCGAAAGAAAATCTTAATTTATTAAAAAAAAAACACCGGGGTAGTAAGTACGAGAAATCGCATTATTATAATTTGTTACGATGCTTAAAATTTCAAAAAAGCTTTTGATACAGTACTTTGTTATTTTTTAAATAATTATTCCATGCTTTGTCAATTTAATACCACTGTCTTTGCACTCTCAAATAGTCACGTCCGTTAGCTTTATTATGACCGCTTCATTTGTCTAACAAGGGATGAAAAAGTCGTCGCCTGTAACCAAATTGGGCACACTTTGACCGAGTTTTATTAAAAATTCAAAACATTGTCCTCGTTTACAATTTAAAAAATACATAAAAAATATTTTTGGCTTCATATACTTTCCCCTCTATCACCCGCCAAGTATCCACATTCATTACGCGGGCATGTATTATGGCGTAACAAACGTGATGAGCTTTTCAAAGTGTCAAAAGTGCCCCGAGAGCAGCTTCCGAGGACTTTGGTTGGCGTGCACTCGATTGTGTATTCAATTCATATTCTAATTATTCACCGTGAGATTATATATATTGTACTATTCACAATCCCTATAAATATTACTTATTTAACTTATCAAAATCATTAACAAGACTTTTAACATCATTTACATTTAATAGCTTCTCGCTAGCCGAGAGGTAAGCGTGCGCGCCTCGCGTCCGGAAAATGTGAGTTTAATTTCCATATCTGTTAGATTTTTAAAAGATCTGAAAATGCAAGACTAGATTCTTATTGGGTTCAGAAATTATCTGATAACCACATCTCGTAAAAATAATCTGTCAAAGACATATCATCACACAGTGGAAACCCAAATACTCTACTTACTGAGTGGACACGAGCTGGAAAAAGGTCTTCCACCTAATCAATTGTATTGATTTTTCTTAAGTAACTTAAAATTCAATTACTATCATATTGAGTAAATAAAATACCAGTTTTAGTTGAAATACATTTTAAGTTTGTGCCTATGTAATGACTTTGGCTCAAAATTATTAGATAAACGTTTTTTGTTCCTCCTGTAAAATTTATTCTGTGTCGATTACGTCCCTTTTTCTTTCCACAGTCGATATTCTTACAGTCTTACTATTGTTTTTAACTATTTCCCTTTGATAAATAAAACATACGTATCTCCACAATATAAAGACCTATCTTGGCAGGTTTTTTTATGCGGATTAGCTGTCAACCACATGCTCAATCCACCAAGCGCACATCTTCCCAGCCCTGAATCTTCGACATTTATTTTTATCCAGTTGTAAGATTTGAATCCACTCCTTCCAAAACTAAAGCGCAAACACTTACTAACTCTACCACCGATGCAAATTCTCAACCCTACAGTATTAATATTAAATATATTTCCAGCTCTCTTGGTCGCTATTTATTATTATAAATGATAATGTATATTTTTTAAATTATTATATGAAAATACTTTCATTATAAAACACATTAAAAGTTTCACAACTAAAAAATAATAAAAACAAATATTTTTTGTATAAAAATGAAAAAATATGTAACCAGTATCAGAGGAAATCTACCTAAACTCGATTCGTTGGTAGGAAGTCTACCAAGTGAGTTAGTTAGATTTCATTTCAGGAATTTATTTAATAAAATTTATCGAAACTCATTTTTTATTCGGATAACATATAACCTTAGTATAACCTTAGGTTTAGATATATAAACTTAAATCGTAGAGTATAGTCTACGGCGTAGACTGTATTTACACTTTTTTCTTCAATTGAACTCAGATTTTTTTTAATGATTTTAATATACTAGCAAAGAATAACATAAATTTATTACGTATAGTGTACCTAATAAAATATGGCAAATAACAATTTTCTCCGCTTGTGACGGATCATTTTCATCTCATACGAAAACATATCTGTGCAGCTATTTATACCGACTGTGTAAAGAAAAAAGAGTGTAACCCTCAGATATCCCATTAGCTTAACACTATGAAAGTCAGCTTAAAACTCTTGTAAGGCATCAGCAGCACGTGTTCGATATAGATCCATTACTGTATCATTACTAGTAATAATACTTGTAATAAAAAGAGTGACTGTATGGTTAATTTTGTTTTCTCTTAACTCTAGAAAATTCTTTTCTATTATTATAACAATTACTTATACCATGTTATAATATTCGCTACCAAAATAGAGCATATGGAACTACATAGTGTGAAGATATCCACTCCAGAATCGGAGTATATTAATCTCCGCAATATGAAGACGTCTTGACAGATTATTTTTTACGAGAATAGTTTGTCAGACAATTGCCCAACCCAATGTGCATCCAGTCCTGCATTTTTGGATTTGCAAAATCCGACAAATGGGGAATCGAATCCGGATTCCCCGGTTTGCTATGCGTATAAATTTAAGTTTGAAAAATGATGCCCTGACAAATTTGCGACCAGGAAAAAAAATCAATTTTATTGGTTTTTCTTAAATAACTAATTAGATTAATATCAGATTGAATAAATAAAACACTAATTTCCGTCTTCGTGCAATTGTAACGATTTGCAAGATGCTATTTATTTATTTATTTTTGATTGGCGTAAATTCATCAAATGGACGTTTTTCCGTCTCCTGTAAAATTTGTACAGTATGGGTTACGTCCTTTTTTCTTTCCATAGTAGATATTTGTAAAATATACATAGACCTATAGAGATATTTTACATCGATATCCGTGGGTGTAAAGAGGATCATTTTGGAGATGTGTATATGGGATAACCATACGTTCTATTGCGAAAAGAACAACTTTACTTTAAGGACGTATTTCAATCGGCCCATGTTATTTTGGTGTTTTAATCGCCTTTTGGGATATTATTAAGAATAGCACTTAGCTTGAATGTGCTTACTAGTATATCCATTAAGTTTATTTAATATTTTTGTTTATTTACTTCACATGTTGAGAATAGTTATTAATTTATGAGAACTTAACTTTACAGAACTATGCTTTGAAAACAGATGCTTCCGGCGGATTCTGGGCATACGGCGATATGACTTCGTTCGAAATGAGAAGATAAGAGAACGGACCATGGAGCCACGTATCATTGACAAAGTGAAAATGCGACGCTGGATCAGGCTAAACCACATATTTCGGATGCCTCAAGAGAGTCTGAATCTGACCTGTCTATTCTTCAAGCCGACTGGCTGTCAGCGTTCCGGAAGGCCGTTAAATATTATCTACAGAATGTATTCGGTGGAGTTACGAGATGCAGCTATGACCAGGGAAGATTTAATAATACTGGTGGGCGACAGTGACGCGTGATGTCCACATGCTCCACTTAGGGAGCGGATATGGAAGAAAAAGAAGAAGAATTAACTTACAGAATTTTTAATAATACATAGAAGAAAATAATAAAGTGCTGTTAATTGAATATAGATGAAAAATAACTTGTCAAGTCTTGTCTTTACATTACGGAGATTCGTATGCTCCACTTTTGGATCGAATATGGCTTAAAAAAAATCATTTGAAATACCATAGTAATGTAACAAATACTGTAGGTAAGTAACAAAAAATAAAATGTCTTCTTCTTCATAAGGCTGCCACGTGGCACCTCCTGGAATCCCTGTCACCCTTTAGCCAAGTTGTATCCTCCTAGATATTCCCAGCAACTATTAGTTTCATCGAGTGGTTCCTATCAATGGTACCCACCGGCTTTCTAGGATGCCAGGATCCCACCGATCGAAAGAAGAGATAAACATTCAGGATGTACTACGTGCCCTAGCTAGTTATGGTTAAAATATAAAAATACTGACCGACAGATATCGTGAAAGATTCTTGAATTAAATAAATAATTAATAATCCCTATCTTGCTTTGATGGCAGAAAAATGGTCACCCTTTATACATGGCGTAAATACGACCCAGTAGGGACAGTGTAAAAAACTTTACGAGGGCAAAATCATAAAAGAAACAAATTAAACATGTTCTGAAAACAAATTGCGCGATTTCAGTTATTACAGGATGTCGTGGTTATACGCGTACATGGGATGTTATGTTACAAACACCCTGTATGTATTTTTTTTTCTGTTTTACCCATGACACATTTTTTCGCAATAAAAAATATTTTGAACACCCTTTATAATGAAAAATACACGAGTTAAAACAATGAAAGAATTAAATATTTTTATTATTTGAGAATTGTATTATATCCGAAAAATTTCTTTCCAAAAAAATTTACATATTACAAAATATCTAGTGTTCATCAGAGTTTCTCAACCTTTTTTTGGTCTGTGACCAATGCCATTAGAACAAGTTTTAGTAAATCTCCGACATTGAAAGTCTTGGCAGTAAGCTAACGATGTACATGTTTGGGCACTATATAAAATTACATTATTATTAAAAAATCGAATTTGGAAAAAAGGACATAGCCTACACAGAGAAGAATTTACAGGAGGCACAGAAAACGATTATTTAATGATTTTGGGCCAAAGTCGAAACATTAAATAGGCACAACTTCAAAGTGAATGAAGATTAAAAATTGTTTCTTTATTGTCTCAATATGATACTAATTCAATAAGTTTTTTTATATACCAATAAGTGGACTATATGGATCTATACAATATGAAGATATCCACTCCGAGTGGAGTATATGCATCATTTGTCAGACAATTGTTCAACCCGACGGGTATCCAGTCCTGCATTTGTGGATATTTAAAAATCCAACAACAGATGGGGATTTAAACCGACATACCCCAGATTGCAAGGCGCGCACGCTACCTACTACGCTAACCGGGAAGATTTTTTTTTAGGAAGAAGTTATTTAAGGAAAACAAATAAAATTTATGACTTGGAAGTCCTATTTCATGGCTTTAAAATTTATCGACGATCCTTTTTTCAAACTTAAAAGCTAAATTTAAATACTAGTTGGGCATTTTCAGCTTATATTCTTTTGACAGAACGTGTATTAAGCTGTACACATTGTGATTTTGAATAAAAACTATTTTGAAAAAGATGAGGGTTACGTCCCTTTTTCTTTCCACAGTCGAAATCATCGTCTATAAAAAATAGATATTACTTGGATGAAGAAATCGAATTTAAAAACATAAATTTTGTTATACAATGAATTATTGTTAAATATTGAGTCTGTGTCGATATTAATTTTATCACAAAAATATCTTACAGCTAAATATAATCTGATAAAAGCAGAAGTAGAAAAAACAGAAAAACGAAAAGATTTTTTTAATAAAAAAAAACTTTTCTGATTCTCGACTTTGTAAGTCCGGAAAAAACTTTTTTCCGTACAACACGGTGTTCAAAAACTCACGATTAATAATTCAAATAGAACAAAAAATATATGTAATAATTCAACATGGACTTTTTCTTTTATTTTTCTGGTCACTATTGTAGGAAAAGTCCTTGATTTTATTAAATAATTGAATTTGTATGTTTAATATAACTTTAATAAAATTATTGTACTCTACATATTTACTCTTCAGAATTTTGTTTTTTATTTTTTAGACAACACACAAAAACGTATAACCGTCTTCTAAACATCTACATTGAGATCTCTCTCTCTTTCTCTCTGTCTCTATCTAGTTCCTTATAATGTTTTTTTACTATGTCCGCTCCGAAAATGTAAGAAATATAAATCTACACAGTACACAGATGTCCACTCCGAGTGTAGAGTATATAGATCTCTGCAATAGAAGACATGCCTTTACAGATTGTTTTTCACGAGAATCCGCTAACGGAATATTGTTCAAGTCGATAAGCAATTGTAATTTGAACGATTTTTGATTTCTTTAAATTCAGTAGATGTAGGAATTGAAATCCCATTATCTGAATGCAAAGTGTGCATGCTAACCTCTTGGCTACCGATGAGAAAAGACTTATAGTTAGCGTAATATAACGTAAAGTTTAGTTTTAGAACACGTTGATGATTTTTTATTTCTCTTATTCTTACAAATTACTAAAATATCATTAATATTTTTAACATAATGTCTGATGTTTAAAATGGCCATCTTATCTTGGTGCAAGTTTACATGGTTAAAAGGCATTCATCTAGTTGTGGATTGGTGCACTCTAAATGTTGCACCGAGGGAAACTAAGAGATTAGAGGATAGATCAAATTTTTCAGTGTTCGATTATAATTATGCTATTAAGAGGTAGTGTGCTATCATAAAGATGCTGTAAAATATAGTGCTATGGTATCATATTTAGATTTTTTATATCATTAATTACAATTTTCCTTACTTAAAACTGATAAACTTATCTTGGATAAAGCAGTGCTTAAATATGTAATTTAATCTGATGAAAAAGCTCAATCGTTTTCGCGCCATTCTGGAACAAGACCCCTATGGCCGAGGCCATATTGGCCATAGACTATTTACACCCCTGAATCTAAGTTTTACTTTTTTATTTTCCTGGCCGGGGGAATTCAGCATCATGAGGGACTGACAGGAATTATTCATGGGATGTATTTAGCACAGTTAATAGTATGCTGGCTTGATCTGGTGGAAAACAAAGCGATTGGCTGGTGACGTATAATCCTGGAAACGCTACGTTTTATCCATATGCAACAAATAGGGAGCGAGATTTGGATAAAAAAGAAAGAATACCATTACCAAATATGTGTGATGTTTTAATCATAATCCTTTAAAAAAATTATCCAACAAAAAATGGTTCGATGTTTTATTTACCCACCCGGTTGGGTAAAGTTATATTTTTGACATTTACGTCAGAGGTTCAAATCCCAAATCTAATTACTGAGGGTGCTCGACCCACGCTATGTTTTCTAATGGCCCTGTCGTCCGTCATGGCGTTTCATATTTTAAAAATGTTAGAAAATTACTAAAAATGCTAAAAACCATTAAATATTTATTTGTCCTCCGCCATACGAGACCACAAGCGTAATAATTAAATTTAAGCGAACTTTGGCAAAATTATTATGACCAGGTGTGTACCAAAATCAGAAACTGAGTGGGTTTTTTTGCAAATATAACATATCCCAAGCAAATACCAAACAAACAGTGATTCATATCTAAATAAAAAAGGGCCAGTGCGATGTTTGATTTTATCTCCCTCGCGCCCACTTCATTTCGCTGTATTAAAGAATATATTTTTTAATTTTTGTACGTCAAATGTTCATAAAAAATATAATATGTTGTTAATAAACACTCAACATCAAAATATTTATTAAATGTGGTAAAAAAAATAAGCTTTCATGTCAAAAAAAAGTAATAGGGCCGTGCCTTAAATATTACTGAATTTTATTCAAAAATAATTATTTATTATAATTATGCCAATTGCTGGGTAAAAAAAAATGACATGATGTTGAAATAATATTCATGGAATAGGTTTAATTGTTTTGTTACTACTATACCAAAATACATCATATTGGTACTCATTTTACGCAAAATTTTACATCTTAAGACGTATATATGAACAACAGTTTAATTTGGTGTCTTGTTTTTGAGTTATTTAAAAAAAATGGAGGAAACCTTTTTAGTTTTACATTTACCCGCCTTAGCTCACCTCGGTGGAGGGGGAAAACTTAGGGTAGTCATATTAGGCAATAACTGAAGTAATTAAAACAATAAAACCTTTACCTTCAATTATTTTCAGTTTAAACTACACAGCAACTGGCCTAAAAACGAAGTTCCTCCAATTAGATGCTAACCCAATTAATGTGTTAGAGACTGTATGTAAGCCTATGTGTATCTGTGTGTGGGTATTTGTATGTATTTATTTGAGTATACATGAATTTTATGTGCGTATATGTGTGTGATTTGAATAAACAGAAAACCTTCACATAACATTTTGCTCAGAATACGTTCTTAATTATTATTAATTAATTAATTAATCCTTCAACATACTATTAAATGATGCATAGGCATGAAATTTTCCACATTGTAATGTTTATTTTTAATTTTTATATTTATTTACTTTATACATGTTGTAATATTACAAATTATAAGTTTTATACATTAACAACACGATATACATATGGTTATAACAAAC
>JAGVSQ010006778.1:0-15979 GCA_022683975.1 Rhyacophila evoluta | reverse complement strand
TTTTGAAAGCAATGAAATTCGCCCTTGTGGCAACCAAGTCGGATGGACCGATGGGACAATAAATTATCTGGCGTTAAAATGATAAATTTAAAAAAAATATGGCTCATAGTAAAATAATAATTTGTAAAACGTTTTTAAGAAGTGCCTCTTTGCGTATATTAGTAAGTAAAAAGTTTTAAATAACCTAGTCCCTAGTATATATAATATTTATATATATATAAATACATTACGTTACCAACCATGATGGTTTATATTATAATGAGTCTTCTTACATACTTGAAACCGAAATGCTAGAAAATATATGAAATTCGTCTCAAAATAATTATTGAAGTACAAAACTGGAGCCATAGTTGATAACGTAAAACTTACCGCCGACATGAAACACAAATTTTCTTAATGTAATTAATTTTCACAGACGCTCCAGTAAAACGTATCTAAACATTTTTATTTGCTCACATAATATTAGCAAGAGAGTTCCGCCAAAGTTGCAGAAGAGAGAGAGGCAGATTGATATCTCTCTCCGAAATGATTTCAACTTTCCTGTCAGTTTCTTGTCTCGGTACTATGTTGAGATATTCTTTGAAACGTGGACGCCACTCGTCTAGAAGTCACATAGTTTATTTCTAAGTACTCAGTTAAAAAGAGCGCCGCGGGCTGACGCCGGCTGGAAGGGTAGACACCAGCGTCGAGGGGGGCGTCGTCAGTATTTTAATTAAGAGAACGTCTCAATATTGTTTCAGGCTTGTCGATGAGTAAGAAATAACACGCCAACTTGTAGGTGCAATATACGGGCGAGAGCAAAGTAAGCGTTTGATGCCTTGATGCTAAGGGAGAAGGTGGATAGATTTACGGAGAAAAGACACTTTGTGACTCAACTATGTGTTGTTTAATGAAAACGTGTTTCAAAACATGTTGTTTTAAACTTAATTAAATGTAATTAATTATTTGGTGTCTGACGTATTATATTTTTGTTAATTAGAACAAAAGGTTTTTTTCATAGCGCTTCTTTAATAAAATCACACCACGAGCAATTAATTAACACAATAACAATGGAAGTATTAAATTTGTATTTGTTAATATAGATATTATATATTGACAAAAGATCTTAATAGTGTGGTTAATCAATTAATAATCAAAATCTTCTAAATAAATATAACCGTTTCTACTCCAAGGTATAGCATATTTATCTCCACACGGTGTTAGACAAATATCAAAATAATAAATGTTATCCTTTAGAATAGTGGTTTTCAACCTTTATGATACTACGCCTCGTAACAAAAAATGTGCCTCTCGACTTTTTATTTTTAATAGATATAATGATATAGAACAGAGTTCGTTTTCAATGTTTTATTATTTTTTTAAATTTTGGCGCCTCTTCCGGCAAGAGTATGTGCCTACCAGATTGGAAACTGCTACTAAAGTTTTTTTTTACTTTCTATAGGATAAAATTAAGAGCACAGTCATCTTTTAGTCATATTCAATCAAGCCTCGCTTGGTTATTGTGGTGGAATTGATGAGTTCACGTTTATGATTTACTTGTTATGAGAGAACACTGGCTTAAGTCCTATAACTGGGCAAAAATCTAAAAAATCACAACAGGGCGACCAATGCGTCAATCAATTAACTGAAAACGACTCCAAGTAAAAAATGAAGAAAAATTTTATCGTGGATAAATAGTTTTTGCGCTTCCAAGAAGAAATTAAAAAAATTTATGTTTTTATCCTGATTCTGTTGTTAACTAAATAAATTTGAATCGAAATATTGCACGCAGTAATCGGAAAAATAATGGCAATTATTGCAAAAATAAATCATGTTGTTTTATTATTCAATTATAAACAATAAAAACTACAAAATATTAGCAAATTTAAATCATAAAATTTACTAAGTTTATTCTCATAATTTTCAGTTACGTAATATAATACTAAAACCGTCTCGTTAGCATTTGAAATAATTAGTGACTAATTATTGTACGGACAGCTCATCCGACTAATAATCAATTAAATTTGAATGCTGTTATTCAATGCTACCTACACGATTATCGGTAGAGGAACCTACATTTACTAAAACTTTTCGTCGATCGCTGTTGCGCGGAAATGTAAGTTATTTGTTGTATTGTACATTAAATAAAACAGTTGAAATTATGCATGCTATATTTCGTTGGCTTATCGGTGACTTGGTGTGGGAAGTGAAACTACTTTTAGCTGAAAATTACTTCATAATACCATCTTGTTTCATCATTCTATATGCATGTCCCGTATCGTTGTGATGACTCATTTAAATATATCGAAAACTTCACTGAACTCTGTGACCTAAACTGCTAACTGCATTACTAGCTTCATTAGTCAGCTTTGCCTCAGATTGACTCACTTTTAATTCAAAAGTATTTTATTTATCCCGTTTTTTAGAAAATATTTCAACACTCGGCTACATGCAATATGTTTAGTCTCGTGATAATTATCGGTGATGATGAAAACCTGTAAATATAAAAGCAGTTTGTTGATCTAAAAATCACATGTGGAAATTTCACGTATGTATTTATCACCGTTTGCAAGAAGTTTATGTTACAGACAGACGTACACATGATTGTAGACTGTTTTTAGATAGGTATAAATTCTGTAATTAAATTTTAAATGCTGTTTTTTTTCAAATGAATTCGACCAAGGGGAAAGCCCACTGCGAGAAGAAACTGTTTCTGATTTTTTTTTCATTACAATAATACTTATTTTAAAAATGTAGTATGTATTATAGATGTAATTTATTTGACGTAGATTGTTGTAAATCGAGAGTGGTTATTTTATTTCATATAGAATTATTATGAGTTGTGGATAGCATAGGTACTAGATTTTACATAATAATTAGCGTGGCCCTTAGTGATGTTTCAATGGAACTAAACTGCGTATCGTATTGCGGTAATTTGGGTGGGATTTAAAGCTTGCACAGCAGTGAGGCTACACATTAATTTATTAGTAGATTCCTTCGTGATTTTAAGTAGCAAAAATAAACAATTTGTTTTTGGATAAACATCAATATTAAGAACATACATTATAAAATGAATAGTTTCTAACCGAATCTACAATACCTCAATTAATATGTTAAAAATCTTTATAAAACGATTAATTGGTAATATGTTCCCGTAGGTAAATATACATCTCAAAATTGTCTTTAGTCGAGGGCTGTATTTTAAAAGTTAAACTTGTTCTATTATGCCAAAATTTAATGGAAAACATTTTAAACAAGTATTTTTGCATAAAAGAAATGTATGTTGTTCAATATTTATTTATATTCGTAATATTTTTGAATTTGGTTCTTTCTACTGGTGTGCATGTTATATAGTTTCTATATTCAAAATATGAGAAAAAAACAAATGTATTACAAAAAAAAAAAAACAGTCAGCAATAAGTAGGATACACTATAATAAATAGCACTTACCAACTTCTTTATTTAAACAGAATCGGTTTCATTTAAAATAAAATATGGGATTTTTTACTATGTTTGTATCGGGCACA
The DNA here is from genome assembly GCA_022683975.1 of Rhyacophila evoluta. Taxonomy (NCBI): domain Eukaryota; kingdom Metazoa; phylum Arthropoda; class Insecta; order Trichoptera; family Rhyacophilidae; genus Rhyacophila; species Rhyacophila evoluta. Next base: position 12,473 of record JAGVSQ010006778.1, on the reverse strand, counting down.
AATACGATTAATATACGAAATCGATCCCAATAAAAGTAAAATTTTATTAGTTGACATACTCATAGAGTAAAAAAGTGGTTACATGAAAGACATAAGTTGTTATCAAAAATAAAGGTGTCAGTGAATAGAATGTCTGCATGAAACTTACCCTACAGCGTCACGTCCCAAACTCACCATTCATAATCATCATTATATTCAAGGAATGCAAAATAGAAGCTGATGAATAGCTAGCTTTTTGTTTACCATTGCGCCAGGAGAAATTTCTAGCCTGGTTTAAACCATACTTGGAATAACCAGGACTGTGTTTTGAGAATTATTTGATTTGAAGTGGACTATTCAGGAATGAATTGTATTTTATGTGGTCAATTGACTTTAGATTTTCCGATAGTGACGTAATTATAAAAATAGTTTATTAATAATTTATTGACCAATATAACTTATATTAAAATTCGTTATTGGTGTAAATATATTATGTTGATAATAGCTTTACAAAATCTTTATATCGGCTTACCTACGTAAGTTTACTTGTTTTGCTTTAGTTACTGATTAATAAATATATTTTTTTTTCAATCACTCTGGTATTATTTCGATGAATCAAAAATATAGTTCATGTATAAATACCTCTCCCCGGTTAGCGTAGTTGGTAGCGTGCGCGCTTAGCAGTCCGGGGAATGCGGGTTCGATTCCACATCTGGTCGGATTTTAAAAATCTGAAAATGCAGGACTGGATGCCCATTCGGTTGAGTAATTGTCTGACAAACGTTCTCGTGAAAAATAATCTGTCAAGACCGTCTTCACATTGCCGAGATCAATATACACCACTTTCGGAGTGGATTTCTTCACATTGTGCGGATTCCATATGCTCCACTTTGAGAGCGAATGTGATAATATATATATATTATCCATGTCGTCATGCATAATTAAAAAAAAGTTTTTTCTTTGCCTGTAAAAACGTTTCTTAATATTCTGTCTGAATCTTTCATTTTATTTTTTTCAATGCTATCTGAAGTGACACGATCAAAATTGACAAGTACGGATTATTAATGCGTCAAATTAAAAGTTGGCAATAATTTTATGCGTTCGATTATTTTTTCCGTTGTTCATTGTTTATTGCATGTATTAAGCAATAAATTTCATGCTTAGTTATAAGAGCAATGAGCATCAAAAAAATGTCTTTGTAATAAAATGTGATTTAAAAATGTCGACATAAACACTAAAACAATATTACGTTTAAATTAGTCTTTATTCGAAGCGAGAGTGGGTGAGTGTAACGAGTCAAGGGTGGAGCCACGTCGTTAAATAAAATAAATTTCCTATTTGATATGCAGAAAAAATAAAAAAGAGTTGAAATTGGCATTATTATTCGACATTATCATAAATCTTGGTATAATTTTATACGGCCTCCCTGAACAAACTCCGAAAGAGCATTGCCACTTGATTGTTATTACCCGTTTATTTGCATCGTCCACGAGAGAGCTTTCATTTAACGGTCAGTATTTTCGCAAGTCTTATCAAAGTCAACCGAAATGGTTACGGTCACATTGGACAAACAGTAATTTCCACAGACCCTGCCACTTCTCGCAGCTGATCGGTAAACAAGAAAGGATTGCAAGAGTATTACACGGAGTAATCGGTCTCCACTCAACGGGTTCTATATTATAATTCAGTCAACACTCGCTGATTATAGCTCGACTTTCTTAAAGACTGAATATTTTTACTTTTTTAAAATTATCAATTTACAGGTGTTGTCATTTACAGAAGGTCAGTTTAAGCACACAGGTCTGTGAATCATATGAAACCTCGGACCGCAAACTACATGACCATTATATTCACAACGAAATTGAAGTACTTGTAGAGTTTTTTATAAACCCCAAATTTATCTGCGATTTTAACGCAAAATCTCTTATCTCTAATTGTGTAATCTTACCTTTTATAAAAAACCGGAAATGTTTTTAATTCGTGTTTGCACAAAAAAAAAATACCAGTTAATTTGTAATAAATAATATGGGTTAATTACATTTTATCCATACATGCTTGAATTTAACGAAACTCAAATGTCTGAAATCTTTGAAGTCGGCTTAATAAACATATTGGCATTTTTTAGAATTTATATTTTACTCACCAGAATTTTGGAGTTGAAAAAATATTTAACTAAGAATGTAATCGTGTTAATAAAAAAAATATGTTCGTATTTTCACTATTTTATACGTTTCTCATTTTCGTGTAGTATTTTGGTTGTTTTATTGTTGTATATGATATATTTTCATTTCATAGTTTGTATATATTTGGATGTTTAACTGATATTAACAACTGTATTTTGACTCCCCCACAAAGAGTTGTCTGAAACTGTAGCTGTACTACTCCATCTAATAAAGCCTTCGAGGCTGCAAAGGCGCCAGACCGTAGCTTACAATAATGTTTTAGATACCGCGCGCTATCTTTACTTCGCACCGCAAATACAAACTAGATGAAGAAGTGTCGCCCAAAACGGTGACTTTGTGTATCTTGCAGTCAGTACAAATGTTAGTCTACAGATGAAGATAGTCCTAAATGAAATGTTGGCGTACGGTTTTCTCAGACCACGAACAATATTACTTCGATATAAAATAATTCCAAACACTGAAAGATTTACAAGAGGTTTAAATACAGAAGTGTGTCTTACTGCGTCTCGCTGGGAATTGTAACAATGTAAATTTAAAATGTATAAATACCACGCCCGTGTTTTCAAACATCTATCTATTCTGCGAGCACATTAGAACTCTAGCACAGATTACATACAGCAAATAGGATGGTCTAACAGCTTTTCATAACAACAGTATTTTAAGAATATTGTTTTACAAAACAATAAGTTTCCATTACTATATTAAAAACTAACGTAATTTCCCAATTGGTTAGATTTCAGCTTTTCGTCTTTTGTCTTGAATAGAAGTTAAAAATACTACGCTTATGCAATCTTAATATTCATGTAAATAAAAGTTTATACCTACTTAAGTTTTTTGTGAAGCTTTTTGAATCGAAAGATTTACGAGTATTTTTCTATAACAGGCTACCAAAAATATATATTTAGATAAGCGTTTCTATATTTATTCAGCATATACATTGTGTAATATAATATATATCACTGTTCTTTTTGCGTATTTTATTTATTTTGTAACGTGACCCTAAAAGTTTTTAAAAAATTGATGACATCATTGAAATGGTTTTGGTATATTTTTTGTGTTTATATATTTAACTATTTTATAATATAATGTTATCGAAAACTATTTAAAGTTATATGTCAAATGGTCCAGAATAATTTACTATAATACTTTATTAGGTTTATTTTTTAATTCGTTTCTAATTGACAATACGGGATTTAAATATATTACGTTGTTAATTAAAAGGAATATATACCATAAAATAGAACACACATATATATCTGTCTGCCATAACTCTTTTTATAAAGAACATTTGGACATGTTATTTTGGCTGTCATTTTTTAATGAAAAATATTATTTGTAACTTTAAGTTTTCAGCTTCTTTGAAAGCAAAGAATTGTAGGGCTTGATACACCGACTTTACGAGTATTTTCGTCAAATTGGTGACTGTCGATGATCAAAAAGAGACTTAAAATATTGCAAAAAGCCAAGTATTGGCATGCATTTGTAATAATAAGATATCTACATAAAATTATTCTTACTGAATAAAGATTGAGTTTGAATGTATCTTTGACGAAGCTGGGAAATAAAACTAGTAACATATAAAAAACAAAAATTAATAGACCATATGAAATATAAGTACTCTAAACGGTTATAATCGTATGCTCCCTTATATTTTATAACGATTCTGCATACAGATACCCACCTTCGTTTAGCATACATTTTGGATGAAAACAGCGAAGAAAAATTGTTTCATGAACATAAAAGGGTGGCGTTCTCTTTAAAGCCGCTAACGTCAAACGGAAAAAGAAGGTTCATCCTCATTAAGCGTCACCAGCCTGATCTTACCCTCTGTCCTCTCTTTTGCTGACTTACTTCGCCCGCGAATTTATTTCGAGGAAACTGGGCATAAAGAAATACAAAATAATGTGTATAAATAAATATGCTGTACTACTAACAAAACTCAAAAATCGCTATGTTTTACTTCTGTATATGTATGTGGATATGTTCAATATGAAAATAAGACTCAGTTGTCAACGAATTACTCAACCATTCGGGTATCCATTCCTATATGAGCTGTGGGAATCGAACCCACAGTATCCAATTCCGAAACGCGTACTCTATCTTTTCTTCCAGCAAATACGGATCGGCTACGGAATATATCAATACAAATTAATCGATTGTCTTTTTTCATTTTATATAATATGTCTCGTATTATGATTGATGGTTAACTCCAATAGACGTAAATCAGTGTAAATTCATACGAATATTTACACAAAAAATAACTTAATAAAGCTAATAACTAAATAAAAATGTTTGCAATCCGTAAATTTTGATATACGAGAGATTGCAAATTTTATAGGGCACTAGAAAATGTAATTTTATTAATATTGTGTATTTAACGCGATGTGAGAATAATTATTAATAGTATTACAGGATTTTTGAAAAAATTATCCAAAATGTGCCGATATATCGTGACATATTTTTAAACAGATTTATTGCCGACGTGAAAACACTTAATACAATTAAAATATAATAAATTTATTATGGATTAACATTTGTACCTGGTGTAATAAAGTACTTATTTTTTGCAGGACAAAATAAAAATCTACATATATATTAAGTTGCGTCAAATGCAAAAAAAAAAATTGTTCTACGGTTTAATTAATGCTCACAAAATAATCATTATAATTATCAAAAGTATCATAACTGGAATAAACTTTAAGTCTAATTACATATAAAAATAAATAAAAAATATTTAAATGTTGATCCATACTTTACGCTTTCACTTCTTCTACTTGCAATATTTTTAGTCCTCTTTTAAATGTTTTCTCACATTCAACTGCTAATTAATTAATGTAGCCATTGTCACATTCAATCCCTGCGTCCTCTTCGTTGTATGTCGCTGTACCGGTAGAGAACAACAACAACAAACTCCCTTTGAGAACATTTATTTGATTCATCCATCCGTTTTATCCACTCTCGCGACAAGAGGCAAGGTACTTCTCTGGATGCGATTCTCCATCCCTTTTTGGTGCTGAGCATCATCTTTGTACGGATCCAGCCATCTCGCTCCTTTTTTTTGTTAGTTAGAGTGAATTCGATCCGCCTTTCGACGATCGCGTTTCTTTGCCTGTTTTATGTCGGGGTGAAAAAGTAAAAAGTCAAAGTAATTTTAATAATTTGACGCGTGCGCCACTGAAACGTGAATTGTTTGAACAGAAGGTGTAACATAATTGAACATTTCTTTCGCTTAGGCTCCACACTTACTTGTACCTGTTGTTGCTAATCAAAAGAATGTTGATGTGACTTTACTTTAAAATGCGTACTTATTATTTTAATAAAATGTTGACATCACTTACAGCTTCAATCTACCTAAATTAAAATTTTATACAACAAACAACTATAAAGCTTTTAGTAAGCTTTTGACATAATATGCCTAATTATATTCGCGATTATTTTATACATGTCAACCTCTAAATTATTATTTTGTGATAACTTTTTCGTACATTTAGCGCCATGTAAACCATATTCCTCGGTCTTCCCGGTAGTCGAAAGTCTAGCGTGCACGCCGTACATCCGGAGATTTATGTTCGATTCTCATCTGTACTGGATTTAAATAAAATCCGAAAATGCAGGATTAGATGTCCATCGGATAGAACAGTGGACTAAAAGTTTTCATGAAAATTAGCTTGTCGATATATATGGCCACGTTGCGGAGATGTATATACTCCAATTTTGGAGCGGACACCTGCACACTGTGTAGATCCACGTGCGTGATTATTGTATATTTACTCACAGAAACTCTCATTTCTTCCCTTGTAGAAGAGGTCATCGTGTGAGCTTCTCATCCGGGGAATGAAGGTTTGATTTCCCAATCTGCTGGATTTTTAAAAATCCGTAAATTCATGATAGGTTGCTCATTGGTTTGAGTGATTTCTTAATAACTTATTCTCGTGAAAAATAATCTGACAAGATATGTCTTCACACTGAGTAGATATTATAAAAAAATACCACATTGGTGGCTTAGTTTGAATACGTCTCTTCTGAACTTCATGGAACATATTACTTTTTAACGTGATAGAAACAATAATAAAATTACAAACCAACGACTGTGAAATTTCTGAAACTCGAGTTATTTCAAGTAAATATATTTAATAAATTTTAATACATTTTTTTGTGTTTTCTCATATCTATACATTGAGGATAAAACTACTTATTTTATATAATACAAATATTCAAACTTTATGATTAAATTTTTAATATAATATTCATTCAAATTAATATAATATATATATATATATTAAGAAAAACATAACTATTTTTAGTTTTAGTAAGATTTGCAAAATATTAGCTGCGAAATAATTGCTTATAATTTTTTCTTATAAAACAAACTTAATAACGAAATTCTCAATCTTTTTTTCATAACATTGCTAAAAGATATTTTTATTACCTTTACCTTTATTTATGACATTGATATATTTTTTATTTTCCCTTTTCAGGTTTTCAAAGTGCCTTCACGTCAGTGTCAATTATTGTCAAAAGTATATAATATAATCACCTAAAAGTTTTTCAATATTGCAAAAGTTTAGTTAATTTGTGCCCAGTGAACAAAGCTGTTGAAGATTCATTAAGGTAAGATATATATTTTTCATAAATTACAGTAAATATATTTTAAGTCGATTTAGTAATATCTATTTTTATGAAAGGAAATTGGTATAAACCTCTTCATTTTTCAAAGATCATGTACGGTATACAAATACTTACTACCCTCTTATAACGATTTTAAACGTCATAAATATTTTTTTGAGCTCCTATTCTTAAATTACAAAATAAAATCTTTATTTTAATTTGATATAGATTCATGATTTAAACTACTTCGATTCAAAAATAAAATAAATTGAGTTTTTTTAAGCCTAATATTTTTTTTTTGTAAGAGAAAGGTATGAATATCAATGAATAATGTCTTTTACCCAAAAATGTACTTTAATGATTTCCTTCCGCAATTAAAATGTTAAAAAGCTAATAATCGGTTTTATAACTGTCAATGCTTGCTTTACATCCCTCGTTATTTTTAAAGCACCGGATGCGAGTGGAAAATTTATATAAAAAATACTATTAAATTTTAATGAATCTTCGGTAGCCAATCGCGTTGCAGACTTCCGGTCGGCGCTTCAGCTCAGCTTCCGGTCTTACAATGGCTGACAGGAGACGGGTATCCTGCCGTTGCCCTCTCATCCCACTCCTTTGGTATATTTAGCCATCAATATAATGAACACCTACATACTCGCGTATTACAATCTTGAGTGTACGACCATTTTTCTTTGAAATGTTACATAAAATACTCAATACATCATAAAGCTATTTTATAATTTCTCGAGGTTCTATATTATTCTTACTGACATTTTAATGGAAAAAAATAATGTAAAACGTTAAGAAAAATAGTATTATTTGTAATTGGTATATTGACACTTTCAGTACGATTAATTAAATTCTTTAAATATTAAAATAGGCGTGTTATTAGGTGTAGCTTTACACCGAAGTACTATTTGTTTTATTAATTGGTTTATAAATATTATAGTATATCAGTGTAAAACAACAAAACACGAAAATTTAGTATTTATACAAATACCATAAATACATATCGACCACGGCAAGCCAAAAGAGCGTTAGTTACAAAACGCTATATTTCAGTAGGCCACATAATATATGTATAGATAAGACGTCTAAAACCAGTTTAAAGAATAGGCAAGTCGTGCATATTAAGAGTCTCTTGAGGCATCTACAATATGCGGTCGAGCCGGGGCCATCGTCGCAGCTTCACTCTGTCAGTAATAAATGGCGGCATCGTCGTTCTATTGTCTCCGTATTACGAATGAAATCATGCCACCGAATTCCCGAAATCGGCCTCAAGATTCTCTTCCGAAAACTTGGAATACGCTTTCTTTGAACTTTTGCTGGGTGCCATGTATAGCAACCGTAAAGCCGCACCGATAAAATCCATGCTTTGAACAGGCAATATTATATAAATTTATAGTAATATTAAAATAACTACACAAAAGCCTGACGTTGTTTATAATAAACAAAAATAGTTCATATTATTGAATTTTCCAATACCTACGTTTACTGAGAATTAAAATGCGTCGACTTATACTAGCCAAATGAATGATGCTTACGTTAAAAAATGAGAAATGCCAAAGTGTATGAAATTTAAAATTTCACACGAAATAAAATGGATGGAAAGCTTGCTGAGTCTATTGTGTGCACACCTTTTATTTCTGTATGACCTCGACAGGTACGTCATTTGCAGTAAAAAAATAATGACGTACAGTTTGTTTGAGGTCAATTATATTTACGCGTTTGATCTTAATTTGTAATAATTATAGTCATTCAGTCGGTGATTTGGTGCACGTGTGAGGGCTTGTGAATCTTTTTTCAACACACAGGTAGTGGATTCAAATATACTATAATGGCATAAACTAAATAAACAATCAAAAAAAATACAGAAATGGATATTCATTAAGTATCGTTGAAAACAGTGTGTCAGAATGAATATTTATATATGGACAGATACAAGTCGGTCGTTTGATAATAAGACATACGGTAACACTATAATCAAATAGTATAGGACTCATATTCGCGCTATGAAACATGCATATTGAACTCGTCTGTCCACGTGAATGTTCTGACGTAACACTACGTACCAGACGTCGGCGTCGTTACGACCGTCGACGCCTTTATTATGGCGTCGAGTGTGGCCTGCACTTGTACAGCTGCACGGTTCGATGCTGCTACTCATACAATTCAATTCGAAAAGAGTGTACATATTATATTATATGAGAATGTACGGCATAACCAAAACCATAATAATACGAATCCTTATACAATATTATTTTTAATTATAAAGTTATTGTAAACACTAAATATAATACATATTCAGAGCTGAGTTGGATTCATAAAGCTTTTGATGAAATTCAATATACGTAATGTGGGTTACTGCTTATTTCGTAATTATAACTTATAGTGTAGGTGTATTTCAATATACTCCAAAGTATGACAAGTAAAGTACAGTATATTAATTTTGAGAATTTCATTAATAATAAATATCATTCTCCAATTACTATAATATTATAGTATCGATAAATAGATCTGTATGACAAACATTTGTTCAAGGAATGTGAAAGTAAACTTTTTTAATTTCTATTCACGAAAAATTACAATAAATTTGTGGCACGTGGTTAAATTGGTTTTATAAATATTTATTTGTATATAAGTATATCACTGATGATAATGTACATTATGAATAATATTCTAATATATTAATAATCAATACTTATTATATTCTTTCAACTATCAGAGTAAATTTAATAATGTTATTATTTATGTATGGTATGTAGGTTATAGTGACGATTAATTTCATTAGCCTAATAATATTAAATGTATACACAATTGGTTATGTTTCAATATCGAAATTCATCATTCCATAACCGTTGACTTGTATCTTTCCACTGTTGAATATAATTATTTTTACTCCCATTAGTTCTTTGAATTACACTGCCATTTGATGTATAATAAATATTTCAACAATCCAGTGGCATCTAAGTATAACGTGACAGCGATTCTCTTTAATAGGTGCCATGTTAGGAATGTACATTTTTTATATATTCAATTAACACATATAAAATTTTAAAACACATCAGTTATTTAACAGCCAATAATGGAATAATATTTTTTTATTTCAATCAAAATGGACAATACCTATCAACGTAATAGTTATATTTCATAGTTTGAGGTCACTTGAAAAAATGGTGTTATATCAAAATATAGTATAATGATCATTTGTGTGAAGCACTGTAATCAAAATTCGCACGAATCAATGCACGCGTCTGAAAACAGATTTACGATGTAAACTATAATCTGTTGGTTTATACTCGCCTCAGTGATCTACCAACTACAACATTATGTATCCATCCGTCGGGTCATCGAAGGCAAAAGACAGCTAACAAGAAATCGCCATTAGTCCAAGAATCCAGAACGGCATGGCTGTATGTACTTGAAGGACTTGGTTATCGTCGGATGGCTGAATACAGGGCGTCAAACCGAATGTAAAGAACATTATAATACAACTTTTAATGTGTACGTAATGTATTTTAATTCGTTGGCGCGGTTAGTAATCTCACCGTACGTCCAAATAGTGATAGTATTGTCTTCTAAATCATTATGATCTATTAATTTCTCCGCTGCTGAAGTAAACAATTTGTATTTAAAATAAAGTTTGGTGAATCGCTCTAAACTGGAGATTGCGTATACGAGCGTTATAACTACATACAAATTTACATTATTCGATGCAAGATACTTACTTAATATTTTTTGCAAATCACGAAAACCACTCAGTTCAGATGCCCCATCTCAAAGTTTTACGAAAACTTTTTAAACTTTTTTTGCATCTCAAATTTTCATCTCAATAGAGTTGCAAGGAATTTGATAGAGTTGCGAGCAATTACAACGTGATAGTTTACATTATTTGCTAATAAATAGCGTTAAAAAAGTATTTTGTAAAATTTGCAAAGAAGAGGCCTTCGCAGTAAGCGAAGGATTATTTGTAAGCATCCCCATCTCAAAATATATGTCATTTCCTTTTAAAATATATATTTAGATATAATATATTATACATTTTTTCTCAATTCATATAAATACGCGAATCATAACATAATTGTCTTCTTACTGTTAGTATAATTCTGTATTAAATCTATTCTAATGGTAACCATTGCTTTGTTGTGTCTATAATCAATTCGTTTCCAATTTAAACTTCTATAGTCGTAATAATAAATCGTCCTCGGCATTATCCATGGATCTTGTATGAGAAGGCGCCGAACTAAAATTTGTCTTTTCTTTTAATCTTTTTCGTGTGCTTAATATTAGTCTTTTTGTCTGTCATATTGTGAGCATATAATACTCGTATTTAACACTTATTTTAATATTAAACTATAAATGATGATGTTTTGTCTTAATTTCTACATATCAATCTTTACACGTACAAAACCTTAGATTAACTGGTCGAAAATGATTTGATTATTTTATTTTATTCAATGTTGGATGATTACTTCGTCGAAATTAGAATATTTACATGCAATTGTAAATCAAAGTCGAATATAATTATTCAAACAACATAAAGTAAACTTTCATTAAGTGAACATCAATTCAGTTAATTAAGCGATACACTGTTACTTATAAGTTTAAACATGACAACATGATTTCACCATGTTGAGTAGGGAACTTCCGGTAGATTAAATACGTCACTTAAATAGTGACCCACGACCCTGTATTCTGGCGGGCAGGACTCTGCGATACTCGGCATGTAACTGAAATGTACCAAAGTGAAACGCCACGCCACGTGTCAGCTTGTCAATTTGTCAGACGTTTTTTGTCTGCCAAGTTATTGTCGATAGCAGACAACGAAGCTGGAACACTACCACACACGTAACTAGCTAACTGCACGTGCAAGTGAGTGATAAATTCAGTTGTGTGACTATCGCTGTGAAAAATTGTCTTTTTATTACGATTTAATCTCTCGAAGCAATACGTCTATTACTAAGTGTAATTAATTACTTTTACAACTGATCGATACTTTCTTAAATTAAAATTCTTTCCCATAAGAATTTCGTTTGAAAGCTTAGCTATCTGTGATATCTTATTACATTACACATGCACTATTTTAATGACTTATTGTATTTCAAATATATCACAATACTTAATTATATCGTTGGCTAAAATTGGGATGTTATTCATCAATATATAGCTTTCTTGATACAAACAAGATTGAAACATTCACAATTTGATTATCACCATCAGCATCAAGATGCATATTTTCATTAACAGATAATTTATTTTAATTTTAATGGCACCTTTATGGATAACTTATATTTTTTTACCATATCCTTCAAAAGTAGAAGTCCACATATTATGGATTTTATATCATCACGTGATGTTTTTCCCATTACTGTTTCTGTGTTTTTATTTTATACTCATATCGAATGTTGCGAAAGACTTATTTATTTTAACGGTGGTAAGATTTAAATCGATAATCTCATACATTGTGTGTACTAAGGCGCACATCTTGAATTAATCGGCTACACATATGAAACATTAACAGTGAAAAATATACATGCCATTATACCACAATTTATAAAAAAATCTTTTAGATATTTAATCGTTCGGCATTCGCGCTTTGAAGTTTATCATCACATTTAATGTTCGCATATCGATAAGTTTGAATGTAAAGTTCAAATTTAATGACGGCATTCGGAGGGCAAAAATTGCGAAAAGGTATCTCCA
>JAGVSQ010006777.1:0-15980 GCA_022683975.1 Rhyacophila evoluta | reverse complement strand
TGCTGTTTCGCATAGGTATGTAGTCGCGAAAGGAATTATTTAACAGACTTAAATAAATGCATTCCCTAAATATGTTATGTGGAAAAATATTCATAAATGAATATTTGAACTTTCTACTGAATATTTTCGCGGCCCCCGCAAGAAATCCTGCAGCCCCCCAGAGGGTCGCAGCCCCCAATTTGGGAAGCACTGTATTTCACGGATCCAAAAAGGTGAATTTCATATGTACGCCTTAAATGTACACATTTACATGTCGTTACGGATATGTAAATTGCATAAAAATCATAATATAGGCGCAAAACAATCTACGCAATTTATTATGGAAAGTAGGTGTGTAGTATACAACATTCACTTATAATTTATAATTACAAAATGATCGTTCTAAATTACTGGTTTATTTCCAAAGAAGCTATTTATAGCTAGATTTAATACAGTGACAATATTTTTTATTAGTCACGAAAGTTTTAAAACTATACTTTATTGCCTCATATGCCGCTAATCATAGTCCTAATTCTTAAGTAATTACTTTATGAATACGTAAAAATATATGGTATATAACGCACTTCCGTATAATGAATTTAAATAGTGATGAGCCACAATCGGTATACTCTATCCAATGGACGAACTATACGTATAAAAATAAAATCTGCGTACATCCGAATTAATTATATTATTTTAATCCAGGAAGTTATTTGATGAATTATTTATTTAAACTACTAATATTGTATGATCTAGGTACAAGGTGCCGTATTCAAAATTTACTGAAGTACCTTAACATACATATTTTATATATAATTTGGATAATAATAATATTGCTTAATCAAAAAAATGACGGAATAAAATTATTATAATTAACAATGCATTAGTTTATTTTCTACAATAAAGATTCAAGATACAAGATGCCAAACGTTTAATTTAAAAAAATTAGAAAATAAATAAATCACATAAGGAGTAATTTTATTTATTACTTAAATATGATATTTTTATTTCAAGATGGGCATGTGTACGAAGCCGAGCATCGTTGAGTATTCGGATTAAATAGTGAAGTTCCTGGACAGGTTTGTTCTGATGAGATAAAGAGGCCAGTAATTCTAGATTCACACAGAATATATTTGGTGCACGAGGTTCCTGGTATTGGGAGCCGTCCTTTCTCCGTACAAGGGGTCTGAGATACGAGGCATCCTGAATTTGTATTGACTGGAGTGCAGTAGTTTGGAGCAGAGGATGTTATGTCGCAGAACGTATTCTTGGGGCAAGATATAGCAACTGTATTTGGAGTGGTTGAACCGCCTAAAAATAAACAAATAATTATAAGTATAATACACATAAAATTTACAATAGTGAACTAGTAAAGTTAGGAACGCAAAGTATTTAATAATGTTATGGAAATGTTATTGTGAGAAATGCCATGGAAAATTGCAACAAAACGGTGACTATCATTATTAAAAAAAATGTCTACCTCCGATAAAATTCTGAACATCCACACTATTGTTGACGATTAAAGAAAGTAGTGGTATTAATACTTTATGAAATAAAACAGAAAAAAAAATAATAAAATAGATGAAACTTTGAAAGCTTGTCGAGAGTTATTTCACACATTTTTAATCTAATCTAAATCTAAAATTCAATCTAAATAATAACGCATTGAAACATGCTGGCCATTATGAAATCTATTGTATATCCCAGTATTTCCTAACCGTTGTACCATTGCGGCGGCATTTTTTACTTTTTTATTTGTAGTGTGCCGCGAAATTTGAAAAAAAAACGTCAAGTATGCCGTGCAAGATAAAAAGTTGCGAAGCACTGGTAAATCCGACAAGTTAGGTAAAAGTTAGATAAATATTTAAGAAGGAATTCGTATATTTATCTAACAAAATTACGTATTTGAAATGTAATATTTTTTGTAAGGAGAATACCTACAATTTTAACAGTAATATTTGAACATTACATTATTATTTTTTTAATCAATATGCAGCAGATTTAATTGTGAATAAAAGTTTGTTTCAAAATGTTCACTTACCCATACAAAGCTTGAATTGCGTTCTACTGGTACAAGAGAATTCTCCGATACAAGTTCCACAAGTGCAATCTGGTGGGTTAGTAGACACACAAATCGCAGCGTCCTCACTCACGCAGAACTGGTTCGCATCGCAGTCATAAATTACCCCAACCGGAAAACCTCAAAAACGGTTCAAATTTAATTCAATTTGTTGCTGTGCCTAATGGCAGAAATGAAAAAATAGTTGCACATTTTTTATGTTAATTAAATCCACACGTTTTATGAAAAGTGATTACATCAGTCAGGACGGTTAAGTTGATGTAAAAATGAATAGATTTATACTTTGCATTAATTTTGAAATTCGGTAAATGAATTAACAGATAATATTTTAGAAAATTTACACTAATAACAACCCGAGAGAATATGATTATTTAGAGTATTTTAATGGGTGCAAAATATTTTGTAAAACAATTGATAGTTTTTATAAAATACATATTTCTTAACCTGGTGGTTTTCACTGAATGCACTTACCACGGTTGCATAATTTGTAAGATGTAGCTGTGACACATTGCACGTTTCTTGAACTGCACCCTCCGCATGCACTGGCTACGAGCCTAACTCCTATCTATTATAATGTGGAAATCAATAAAATCATAAAATAAAGCACACGTGTACTATTTTATTAATAGATTAAAAATATATAGTGTACGTGAAATAAATATATATATGTCAATGATTTAATTAAAAAAGAATATCAACCAAAATGAAAAACGTTGACCAGAGAAAATCCATCGTTTCGTAACATAATGAACGAAATATTTTGGTTGCACAAGTATTTATAAAAATCGTCTGTAAATTTTATTACTTACCTTCCTTTGTCGACATATTATATGGGTAGGCTTATATTTTGACATTTCAAAGAAACTGCGATTGCTAAATAAACATTTCAAATTTAGGAGCGAGTTCATTGGTTCAATTTGAAACTTTTAAATTAAAATGTGTTTACTTTCCTGTTTACTCAATCACTGTTTCATATATTTTTGAGAAAAAATAGATAAGATTTTATATCTACGAACCTTAAAAATGGAGGTTCATACAATGGTAATTTAAAGTACTATAAAAATGTAAATAACGTGTCTAACAACTGGGCATAATTTAATCAGTATTTTTAAAAGGGAAGTATTAAACAAATATGTTATTTTTAATTTTACGACAAACGTGATGGTATAATGTAACTTTTAATTTGGTTTTAGTTAGCTAATTTTAAATTATAATAATAAGCTTTTAGAAGTGATATAATAACAAAAACATTGTGGCCATTTCAAATAAGTATAGAAAGTACATTTTAATGAATATTTTTATTATTTTCGATTTGAACGTAGCCAAAGAAAATAATATGGTATCAGTTGCCGTAGAAATAATAATAACATAGTAATACTTATCAACTCTGTCGGCTATTTAGATTAGGTGTAAAGATTTTGTAAGGTATGTAACATCATCGTGAACAATTTAGAAAATATATCGTGCAGTGGAGAACGCGTAATTTAGTCCAATAAAAAAAAAAATAGCAAAAAATCTGCCTTAGTCTCATCTTAAGTCAATAGATTTATTGTTATTTTAGGATCTCAGATAAAATATTTATTTGTTTATTGAGATGTAACTTTGAAGTTTCAGAGATTCAGAATATGTACTTTATTAACGGTGAAATATCTCAATTTATTGCTATACAGCATTTGACAGTGTTAGGTTTCGAGATATCTTCATTGACACAGTTTAACAAACTAGTATAGTAATTGGAAAAGGCGAGGTTGTCATGGTACATTATAAAGTAAAAATGTATGTCTTATCATAGCGTTCGAATGCTGTCATTTATGCTATTTGTATTATTTGTATTGTATGATTTTCTTATTTCATTGCCACAATGACTTCCAGATATAATTTTACGCATTTTTTTTAGTTTTTACCACGTATAAAGTATGAAATTAATATTGGTGGTTAATAATTGAAAAAAGAGCGTCTTAGTGAGATGATATTTTATGATTTGTAGTGAAGACCTTCCTGTTAAAGTACATCATGAACTGCGAAGGTGTATTGTAAGCTTAATTTTTTTATAGTGACTTAAGTTTAATTGGTTTAAGAATTTCTACTTGACTTTTGAAATTTATAGTATTCTGTATTGTAAATGTATCTTTTTATCACTTAAATTGCTTTCCTCTTCAACACCCACCACGTATCCATACCAGTTATGCGGGCGTATACCATGGCTTAACGAACAAGTGTTCTTCGAAGGGTCAAAAGTGTCCCAAGAGCAGCTTTGGTTGGCATGCACTAGAGTGCGCGTGATTCTTATTCCAACTAACTAAGCCCTTTTAATATCTAACTTTGTCGAGAAAAAAAATCTAACTCGCTGTAAGATTTTTTTAAAAGCTATAAAATTATCCTTTGTAGAAACCAAGTTTCGATGGCCGACCAGTCCAAAAAATGGTCAAATTGACTTGAGAAGCTTTTTTCTTTCACCTGATATATGGAGAGACTCCTAGAGGATGTGTTTGGCATTCTCCGATTCGCCACATACGCAAACATGAGTTTCTATAAGACTAAACTCCCAGAGTTGCCATATCATATTAATTTAATAATATTGTATTTTAATTATTCTTTTCTTCATAAGGGTCTCTTAAACTTGGAAAAAAAAATTTGATGCTGAACTGTATTATTTGGACCAACATAACAGCGAGGGCCAGACGATAAAGATTGGGAGACTGTTTTACTTGAGCCACGCACGCCGTATATAAGAACGAGACTTACTGAGTAATATTCAGAAAATCCAATTGGGCACAGGAGAGGAGACAGATCAAGAGTTACTGGCTGTTTTCTCAATGAATATCGTGTGCTCGACTTTTCAATATGGAAAATAGCCACAATCAACCAGGACATATAGAGGTAGCTATTAATACTTGCTGGAAGCTAGGGCCTACCTTGAATCGTTGCGTTTGTGCTGATGGTTGTAATAAGTTATTATTGTAAATAAAAGTTTAATACTTTCCGATAAAATGTAATATTATTATGAAAATTAAATCAGACAGTAAAAAGAAATACAATAGTTAAAGATTTTAAGAAAATCTTTGAGTAATAGCTGAGAATCAATCGAGTTTTACTGTATAAACATTTGCAAAAATAGAAATTAAAAATAAATATTTTAAAACAATAAAAATTTATTCGTCGTATCATAATGACGATGACTGTGGCAAAGGAAATCGTAGTTCAAGTGCAATGATTTATTAATTGTGCTCTAGTATCGTTTCCGCCGATAATAGCATTTGTATTTGGTTAGTAAAACAAACTTTCTATAATATAAAACACATATTTATTTATTAATATGCAAATAAATTATGTCATAATAATTCTTATTTCAATGAGATAACATCGATAATAATGGCAGGATCAATACACAAAATGTAACATATTTATGTAGTAAGGATTGACCTAATACTGATGTAAATAATTATAGTAATTATTTTGTTTTGTTAAGGAAAGAAACTTAAATAAATATAAGTAACATTAAGTATTATAATGTATTTATAATAATATATTTTATGCTAAAAATATAATAAAAATATAAATTCTATTATTTATAAAAATAAAATAATGATCAATGTGATCAAATTAATTAACCGGTTAACAGATCTTAAAAATATACCTTAACAAAGTCAACACAATTCAGCGGAAATGTTTGCTTTATGAAAATCGTTGAATTCATATATTACAATGCTACTTGATGGAATTTTAAATATTAATAAAATGTATTATAAAATTAATAAATATTTATTAGTAAAACCAATGCAATTAAAACATGCACTTAATTCATTATGGCTACTTTGTTGCTTTTATTTTGTATTAAAAACGAGTTTAATATTTATATTTTAAAGCTATTGTTGAGTTGCACAAGTAATTATATTTAATAAATACAGCTTTAGATTAGTTATTA
Organism: Rhyacophila evoluta; assembly: GCA_022683975.1. Taxonomy (NCBI): domain Eukaryota; kingdom Metazoa; phylum Arthropoda; class Insecta; order Trichoptera; family Rhyacophilidae; genus Rhyacophila; species Rhyacophila evoluta. The sequence continues at coordinate 9,996 of JAGVSQ010006777.1, read as the reverse complement.
CATTAAGAGAACATTATAAAATTAAAGATCTTTTTATTTGTAGCTATATAATATGAATTTGAGAGTATATTTGATGCAATATAGAGTGGGAAGTTTTGATTTCACTAAATGAAAGATAATTTATTTACAAAGTACTATCGAGTATTTGGTTATCATAAATCGTTGTTGAACTTGTCTACTTCAGTGGTCACTTTCGTTGATTTGATCTTCAAACGATCTTGAATGGTCGCAAACGATTGTCCTTTTGTCTCGGGAAGTGTGATAAATATAAATATTAAACCGATGAACGAAAAAAATGCGAATCCCCAGAACGCCACATAAGTTCCTAGGTTATCGGCGACGACTTGATACAGTTTAGTTACAGCGAATGTGGAAATTGCCGTGTACGTTTGAATTACACATGTAGCCAACGACTTAATGTTCGTTGGGAACATTTCCGAGGTAATTGCGAACGGAACGGTTGCTAGCCCGATCGTGTAACAGCATATAAAGACAATGATAGCGATAATAGGCACCCAATGAATACTTTTTACGATATCATAATCAAAATGTTTCAATAAAAAGTATGTACCGACTATGAAGTTTGCAATTCCGACCCCCGCTGATGACAGCAATAAAAGTGGTTTTCTTCCGACGCGATCTACTAGAAGAGACGATATCGTGGAAGTGAACAGCTGTACTGCACCGAGCAGGATGCACGCTCGTTCGGGACTCATAAAGCCCTTAGTTTGACCAAATATTTGTTGGGCGTATGATATTATAGCGGTACTTCCGCAAAGTTGCTGAGTTGTGTAGACGCCGAGGACAATAAATAACGCCCTGCGACTTCCTTCCACGAATATTAAATCTCTCCACTTTGCTTCGTGGTGCATGTCTTCAGTAACGAGTTTTTTCATATTGTCTAATTCAGTTTTGACATTCATTTTCCCACGTAAGCTTTGTAGAGATTTCTCAGCCTTTTCAGGATTATGTACTTTGAGATAAAAGTAAGGTGACTCTGGTAGCCAGATGAAGATGAAGAAGAAAGCAATAGGCAACGCCACATTGATGCCGGCCAATGTAGTCATTGTGACGAACGGTCCTATGCTGTATTGAGCCAAGATGCCAGCCTAAAAATCAATTTTAAATAAAAGTATAACAATAATATAAATATCGACCTACTTACATAGTACAATTTTCTAAATATTTATGTAGGTTTATAATTTGTATGAAAATGTTAAAAATTATCAGGAAAAATGCAATCATAATTGCTGTATTATTTAAAGTAGTGCGTAATTTTGCACACCATTTCAATTAATACAAAATATTTCTTATCGAGATATGATCTTATCAGTAAAAGATAATAATCATGATACAATTATTTATCTAATCACACATTGGAAGAAACTTTCATAACAGTTTTAATAATATTTATCTGACACATGATCTATTTTTGATAATCATTACTTATTTTGATAATTTTTGCCAAAGAAGTTGCTGTGTGGAACGTTCACACTTAATATGATAGTATACTTCCGAAAGAAACATTTTTTTTAAATTATGATAAAAAAATATTAATTTTTTTAAATAAAAGGATTTTATGCAAAAAGTTGACTATAATACCATGCTTGGAAAAAGTACAGTCTTTCGGTAATATTTTTAACAAGTGATGGATTATAATATCTCGTGCTGTGTTTAATTTTTTGAAAATTACAAACTTATTTTCGGGGAATGAATTTATTATACACATATCATGTTTGGTATCATATAAAATTATCTGCTTGCGTAAAAGTCGAAGCACACGAAATTTTTATCTAAAATATTTTAATCCGTTTTATTTGACTAAGATACATAATGTACTAAAAATAATAATACATTTTTTATGATGTAACGTAACCCAACCATTTTGATGACATGCACTATAACGCAAGTCTTGTGCGTATTGTTACATTATACGATGTTTCATTAAACTAAAGACTTTTGAGTTATGTTATATCTATAAAAAGTCAATAAGCGATATTAACTGATGCTGGCTATCCTAAGCACCATTTGACAAGTAAGAAAAATATTCTATAATTATCATGTTTTTTAAATGTTGATTATAATAATGTATGCATATATTATTTATTGCATTATTTTAATATTTATAATAAAATACCTTCGACATCACAGTGATTAAAGTTGCCATTGATCCACGAACTTTATCCGATGCAATTTCCCCCAAATACATAGGTGCAGTCGTATATACTATTCCATAACCTATACCAGATATCATTCTGGATAAATATAACAAAGGGACCGATTTTGCTTCCATGATGAGTACCCATCCAATAATATACGGCCCTGCAGCCAACAAAAGCGTGAGTTTACGTCCTAATCGATCTGCCATGTAGGCTGCTGGTAACGGACTTAATGCTGAGCTGAGAATCATGAGAGACGCTATCCACGACGACTGATCTGGTGTTGTCGGGATTGGAGATTCTTTGTGTAAAAGTACAGGGAGAGTTGGGGATGTCCATCCTACCGTTGTTCCTGCTGCTGCTGTTATAAGTGTAGCTGCAGAGAAAAAAAACGTATTACTGTGTGATGAAATGAGCATTACTATTCTATTGGACATTATTTTACAGCGAGAGGTATTTTATTGGTGTTCTTAGTATTGAATATTTCATGTTAAGCTTTTTTTTAAGCCAACTCTGGCTTTAAGATGTTCGATGAAGTAATATTTACCTCCGTGTATTAATTACATCGAAAGCATTCGTAACGGTAGAGAAACAAGTTTAATATACAGTAAAACTTTGATAAAACGGACTGATGCGAGTGTAGAGTTGTCCGCTAAAGCCAAGTCCGTTTTTCGTAAGTTTTCCAAATGCATTTATTGATTAAAAAAAAATATAGCAAATTAAAAAGCCAGTGAGATAGTGCTGTTCTTGAAAATTACGAAAATGTTGTATACATAAAAATATGGCCGAATTTAGTTATCTGATATATAATCAATACATTTATTAGATCGTCGAGATCTAATCTTATCACTGATTTTTTTGGGCTTGTTGTTTTTTCTTCCTCGTTATCTTTATTTCCATTCTCATATTCTAAGACCGTAACTTCACTTCTTACTTCTAGCTACTGTAAAACATTTTCTTCGGCTGCTTCATATCCAGCATTATTCTATATTTTCCAATAAAAGTTAGGAACTGCTAACTATTCTAAATCTATGTCTGCATCTTAGTCATCAAACAAACTCTTCCAACCATTTTCCTATGTGTACACTTTCACTTTACGGATATTTTGTTCGTAATATCAAAATTATAGTGTATTTTAATGAAAGTGGCATAATCGTTTAATAATCCCGATGATAATAAATTGTGAAATTGTCATAATTTAAGCGGACTTTTTTTTTTTTTATACCATCTTCGCTCCCAACGTGGAGCATATCGATCTACACAGTGTGAAGATATCCACTCCGAAAGAGGAGTATATGAATCTCTGTAATGTGAAGACGACTTGACAGATTATTTTTCACGAGAATTGTTTGTAAGACAATTACTCAACCCGATGGGCAACCAGTCCTGCATTTTTTGGATTGTAAAAATCCGACAGACTCGAGCCCGCATTCTCCGGATTGCTAAACGCGCACGCTACCAACTACGCTACCGAGGAGACAGACTATACTAGATAGATATTCTATATACATCTAGATTATATTGATACATAGTTCAAAAACAATAGTTGTGAATATGTCAAAGATTTGATCATATGATGAATATCGTATAGAATCTTTTAAATCTAGAATATAATATTTGTGCAAAATTGTTGTGTAGCATTAAAAATGTTTTTTAGGAAATTATTGATGATCATCTGACTATACTATTTTAAAGTAAAATTCGAGTAAATACTATTTTTAAAGAGAAAAAACGTTCATCTTCGCAACGTTCACTCGTTTTTTATTCCAATTTAAAATTAAAATTAACCATACAATTTAGCACCGGTAAGGAACCAATTAATATTTTTACTAAAATAAGAAAAGATGCGGTCACAATATAAATCTCAGAAAGTGGGGTAAATTATATTTAGTACTTATTGTTATAGCGAAATTTTATTCATCAGGACATACTTAAGCATTGAAATAATTAATGTGCTTTGTGTACTTTAATGTATTGATAGGCATGTTATTTTATATAAATTAAGACTATTAATAATGACGTCTTAAATAAAACGATTTTAATGTTTAAAGAATATAATTTGCTAGTTCTTGTATTTAAAAATACGGTACCCGGAATCTATTACAAATTATGCACAGCTTTTTTGGTATATTTTATTGTAAAATTATATAATTAAAAAGTATTTTATATTTACAAATGATGAGAAACAATAATAAACACTAGATTGTTTAACATTATCAATATCATTTACGACTATAACTGAATTTGCATTTTTGAAACTTATACTTATGTTATTATTGTTATCAGTGAATTTGTAAATGAAAAAAGAAATAATTGTATCTCAATGTTTGTTCTGCACTTCTGGCAACACTGTAAAGTTGAATAAAACAGACATGATATTGATTTAAACACACAAATCAGTAGATTTTTGTTCAATTGAATAGATAATGAAAAAACAAACTAGGGATCGTAATTAATATAATTATATTATTATGTTTTGTCTAATTAATTTCATTGATATTTTATAGTATAAGTAACTGGTAAAATGCCAAATCTATTAATAACATAATGTATTTTTTCAGTGTTTCATGAGTTATTGAGCAAGTTCATTGTCAAAATTATCTCATTCAATTTATGATACAATATAACCTCGATTGTGGGATATTTGTTTTGTAAGAAAAAGGGATTTAAACGGATTAAGACTATAACAAATAAACTCGCGTAAACGATATTTAAAAGCATAACGAATTTCAATAATTGTCAAAATAAAATAAAAATATTGTTTATCAATATAATTAATATGAGATCAGATTATTTTTAATTCTCTTATTATATTGACTTTAGAAAAGCAAAAGTACGTGACCCTCAGTTTTTTCGAAATAGCCACATTCGATTATCGCAGTGCATATAACTTACGACACGTTCTATTAAAATGATGCAAGCTACAAATGTCGAATTGGCATCTTAATTTAGTTTTAAAGTTTCAAAAAAGGAAGGGATGTGAAATTTTTTATCAGGAAAACAGACTTTCATCAGATCAATAACATTTAAAAAATGTACTAAAACAAATGTAAATAAATCACCAGTTTGTTCTTCAAGATTGTGTCTATTCAATATTTAGAATTTAGCTAAAATTATTAAATAAACGTTTTTGTGCCTTCAGTAAAAAATATTCTGCGTGGGCTACGTTATGTTGGCTTTCTATAATTGATATGTACGTCATATAAATAAATGATAAAATCAAGCGTGAAATTTATAAGTGTTTTTATTAATTTCGTAATTGTCTGTCATTTTACGTTATAAGTAATATGCAGAGGTCGAATTTTGGTTGTTAAATATAATAAATTTAATATTATTGAGTAACTATTTGTATGTGAGTTTTTTGTAACTAGTTTTCTTAAAGTTAAAATTGGTAAAATTTTACATTTTTTTGTGCTGGCGTATAATAATTCCTAAATTGATTTCAGCACGCGATTAGACTTGTAACACTGACAAAAACGAACGCCAGAGATTCGTGAGTTTACCATAGTAGCATTCAAAATAGATTTCAAGTCACCAGAGTGTATCCAAACAACGACGCCTAAAAATAAATCGCAATATCAGTCTTATTTGCTTCCACGTTGGTAAACGAATCAATAATATTATGAAGTAATGAGCTACACAGAAGTAAAAAGATAGTTTGAATTGCTTGTGAAAATATGTGCATAAATAAAAATATAACATAAGGAGTTACAATATAGTGGACATTTGGAGTGTAATAGATGTTTTAGTTATTGTGGAAGCATTTGTCTTACCGCTTAATGCAGTTGCATACTCTCTCCAGGTTGATGCAACCGTTCCACTCATTTTTAACTTTGTAAAGTCTCCAGTGTGACTATACCCATGTCTACCGAACCGATACAACTGCGACACAACACTGACCGAATGTATGGTATGACAGTAGTATTTGCATGACACAATGACGTTTTATCTGTAGCGTGGAAATTGTTGAAAAAATCCCTACACGTCTTTTCATAATCTTTCCAGACATATTACAGTGTAGTTGTAGTGTGAAATCGAATACAGTACGGCAAGTTATCTTCGCTACTCGTTTCTTGGCCCTGTACTGGGGTAACAGAAACATTTTAGCAGTGGCGTGCGTCGATCAGAACGAAAAATGTATTTCGTATTGTTTCTCTAATGGATAAAATTATGCAAATATATAAATTACAAATCTCTCAACAAAGCAGTTGAGTGCTCGCAGTTATGAATATATTTTTACTGGATTTTGCCGGTTTGAGTCTTGTACGATGAACATCTATACGTTTTGATGGGCTGAATGCATTAAAAAACGGCTACATCAATAATACTATCAACAATAAATACTCCCAAAAATCGTTTTGCTTGTATAAAAACGTTTTAACAGACTTAGCAGATTGATTATCTGACAAAATATGGATGCACATCACATTAAAAACAATCCAATTTGTCGGTGAAAATATAATACTTTTGCAAGCCGTGTAAGGTTTACAAGGTTTATCTATAAGGTTTATGTCCATCGGTTTTATCTTTAATAAAATATTCAATTATATTTTATTAGAATACCTAGTAGAGATTTTGGTTTTTTAAGACGTATAAAGACATTCCAATTAAGGTCCCTGAAAATTCGTTTTTGAACATCATTGATACTTTTTAGGGATCACTCCATATTTGTAACGCAACAATATATGTCCAAAATAGTGTAAATATGAAGCGCATATAGTAATGAGTTGAGCAATTGCCCTTACAATTAATCTTTGTTTTTATATGGATATCATGAGATAAGTATTATATCTGAAATTAACAACATGACGGCGCGTGCGTATGTTTGTCAACATGTTTATAGTTTCTCTGTCGCCTGGATGTTTACTTAAATGTGATGATTAATATTATATATAAATCGAGTGGTCGATGGTAAAAATTGGAGTTTGAAAATATTTTATACGAAAAGTTATATTGCAAAGAAGGAAAACTTATAATATTATTATATTTATACTATAACTGTCAGCGGTTTAATGTAGATTATAAGTATGTAGCAACATCCATCTAATGCGTCGTCGATATATTATGTATAATTTTCTATCATGTTTTTACCATTTTAGATGTCAATTAATTTTCAGTTTGGGTTTTCTATATTTTGCTGTACACCATTTTTTTCTAGTTATTCGTTTTAAAATAATACAATTCCTGCGTCATTAAAAATGAAATACTATAGTATAGCAACTGCATTCTTACCTACTATATTTTTATTATAATTTAAGTTTTACAGGCTTTTTATTTCTTATGACATGAAAAAGAAAATAAATAATAATAAATTAACTAAGACGAAGAGTTTTTGTAGTAAATTTTCATTCAATATACTTTTAATAAGCAGCCTGAGACAGATGCAAGTGTCTTACATTATTAATTTAAAGAATACAACATAATAATGCTAGGAGATTGAAATGTTTTTCTAGTCTTGTAAATATATTCAGGAGGTACTATTTGAATTTTATAAGAGCAGTTGTCGTAATTATGAAAGTGTTGCATTCTGCCTTTTACTGCATTTTACTTAACACCTATCGTATTTGTAAGTTTAATCTGGACCAGGACAAGTGAAATAATATAATGTGTTTGTCGAGGAACGTAGGATCTTCAGTAATGGGACGCCACTGCGTAGGAAGATACCGGTGACAACTGATAACAACAATAATACTGAAGATTGATTACAAGAAGAAAATGAGTGAGAAATGACGAGGGTTGAGCGACTTGTGGGTGTGATATGTCTTTTATTTCGATCAATCTCTATTTTTTATTTCCCATGAGTTTAATTTGTATTACTTACACATTATCCGATTGCAATAAATACATTTGATTCATATTATTGAGACCGATCACATGCAAAACATAAGCTGGAATTAAAAAGTACGTGAGATATGTATAATATATGGATGTTCTAAACGTGTGCATATGAGATACATTGTATTCGTTCATTTCGTTGGCCGCTTTTGTCATTTGTTGCCCATTTCTCGCTCGCGATTGATCTCTATTGTAACGTGGTTCGCACTATTATACTTGCAAAGATATAATGTATTTTGGGACTACAAATGCATGTCAAATGAACGAGACAACGGGTATGTTGATTGACAATTAAACTGTCAAGATTTCATTTTGAAAATTCCCCCGATGACAGCTTCGTAGTAAATATAATAAAAGATTTTTTTTGTGAATAGTTAAGTACATAATGGGTTGGTAATTATTTTTAGAGATTACCATGAGATAATTTTCTTTTGTGGAAAGAAACAATTTAAAATATGTTTAATGTAATAGGTACCGTAATTACCTAGAATAAAATCGCATTTCGCATGTTTTATCAGTATTTCAGGTTTCTTGCAACATGATATTATGATAAACAATTATATTATTGTTGATTGTAGCAAGATAGTCCAATATATGATGCATATTAAACAAGCCGATTAATATTATATTATTTCTCTTGCAATTCATTATCACGTTTAATTCCATTCTAATAAAAAAGCTGATATGGGATTCAAAATAAGAGTGGAAATATATGTATTTAAAATAATGTTAATACACATAAAACAAATGATCAAACAAAAAGTATCAAGTTTGTCTAGTAGAGTTAAATAAAATTTAACATAAAATCATCGGTTGGTTGATAATGATATTACTTGAGTGAGATTTATATAGATTTTTAGCCATTAAGATTTTATTTTAACAAGAATTTCGATTTATTTTGTTAATATTCAAATTATTTATTTCGACATGACGTGTTCTTTATAAAATATTATTTCTAAATATATCAATTGATCGTATTGTATTGAATTTCTAGATGTTATAAAACGCCACAATATGCGCATATCAGGTAAAATACTCGTCGAAATTGGCCAATTTTTGTTTCGCGATATGTTTTGACTCGGTTGTCACCAAAGCAGGTGAATTACATTAGACGGTGCAAAGACGTCTCAATCCGGATACGCTTAGTTAACTGTCATAAAACTTGTGTTATCTTTGATGTCAGACATTATTTCGTTAAAAATTAAGACCAATAATGCTGATTAAGGCCGCAAATTGTAACAAAATGTGTCGATGTAAGATATTTTGTATTACTTCAGTTGAAAACGTAAGTGAAGTCCTAAAATATAATCCATTTTCATTTTCGTTTTGATATAATTTTATCCTTCAAACATTTAATTCTATGAGTCACGAAAGAAAAAATGTTAAGTGCAATAACAAACACCGACTACAAATAATTTAAGTGGTGAAATTAAAACTAAAATGTTGTTTCAAATAAGCGAGCTCTATTTTTTCATATGATTATTATTTTATACACGATGCACGCAGCTCCTTATGAAAAACTATTACTATAAAAATATTATATATCAGATTCTCCGTGGAGTTCTTTTCATTGGAGTATACAACACGTACACGACACCCAGATGGTAGATAATATAATAATAAGTAATTTTGCAGTATACTCGTTTTATACTTTATATTTCCAATTACATCACATAACTATTTTTTTTTATTGGACTATTACTATTTATAATAATAAACTAAACTAAAATTAAGATTATATAGTATGTCTTGAAACTTGAGAGAATATATTGCTAAAAGAAACATTTATTACCATACTGGTGACAGTTAGTTCAAAGTATAAAAGAAAAATAAATTTTATTGTATTAAAGTACAATCAAGTAAATGTCTGGATTTTACTACCACCAACAAAAGATAAAGTGTTTAATTATTGAATCAAGATGAAATAGCGGCGTACAGAGGTATATTTGAATTTTTAAAATTATAATTAGATGAGGGTCGTACGGGTGAATCATAGCTATAA
>JAGVSQ010006776.1:0-15982 GCA_022683975.1 Rhyacophila evoluta | reverse complement strand
TGGATTTTTAAAAAACCCCGACACAGATGGGGATTCGAACCCGCATTCCCCGGATTGTTAGGCACGCACGTTACCAACTACGCTACCGGGGAGACAGTTTCATAGTTTCTAAATATAATTTTTAATATTAAGTACTATATAACGATTCAATCGCAGTATTTTGACGATTTTTACTTAGGTTACATTTCTAGAATAGGACAATTTTGGGCTATTTCTACATTTATATAGACTAACTATTATCTATTTTAAGCTTACTGACTATTTTGTGATAGTGGAAAATTGTGCGGTATTTCTTGTTCGCTCAAAAGTTTGCAAAATGTATTCATAGTCTCTGCGCTATAGAATATTTCACCAAACAATCGTTCCGTCGCAAACGGGTCAATAATAATGAAAACTGGTTTACCACATTTGATCATTTGGAGAAATACTTTCGCGTAATAAAGATAAACTTGTTAATTTTTTCCTTCCGGCTTGAAGATAGGCAGGGCAGGTTAAGACTCTTGAGGAATTATGTGAACGAGTCAAGTACAGTGTCATTTTATCACTAATAGTTAGTGGCTTTATCTCTTCGTTACGATTAAAGTCAAACCATGATTTTTTTATACCATGTTCGTTCTCAACGTGTAGCATATGGATCTACACACTGTGAAGATATCCACTCCGAAAGAGGAGTATATGGATCTCCGCAATGTCTCATCCGTCTATTATTTTCACGGTAATTGTTTGTCATACAATTGCTCCACCCAATGGGCATCCAGTCGTGCATTTTTGTACTTTTAAAAATCTGACATTGCAAAGTCCCCAGATTGCTAATCAAACGTAAGTCTTGGGTAATTTACGCCTGATTAAGACCAGGTGTAAGAACTTTCCCCGGATTGCTAGGCGCGCACGCTACAAACTACGCTACTGGGGAGACCCCATGAATACTTGAGTTAAATAAAAGATCAGAGGCCCAAACATTTTGCATGAAATTGAAGATTGCTTCAGCTATTTCTATTCGAATAGCGAGCTTAATTTGATGCATGTAAGCTATAATATAAGAATATAATAATGTGGTGTGAAAACCCTTGTAGATATCGACAGCAAACATAATTCTATCATGTAAACACATTTATTGTTATCATAATGTTTGTAAGTATCGTTCATAAAAAAATAATATGCAGTTGTTGATGGTATTTACAAGAAACAACCCTAATAAACCCCTAAATGATGGATTTGACCCAAATATTGAAAAGCTGTAAATATCCTTATTTCTGACGTATATAACATAACCGCTATGAATTGACGATGGCATTCTGCTCTTTAATAAAATCGAGAGCCTTCGCCTACCTATCAGTGGCTCACTGAAGCAGTTACTACATTGTTAAACATTAATCAATTTCGGTTAATGTGTAATTACAAGAAAACGATATGTGAGACGTGCGAAAGATATATTCGTGATATGCAGCATTTACAAATATGTTTATATTTTATTTATCACAAATAAATGTGTTCTGTGTGATGTCAGTATTTTATAAACACAAAATATTTTGGTGTATGTTTCATACTTCTTCTTATACCATGTTTGCTCCCAAAGTGTAGCATTAAAATCTACACAGTGTGAATATATCCACTCCTTAAGTGGAGTGTGTCAACCCGATGGGCATCCATCCAGTCCTGTATTTATAAAATCCGACAGATGAGAAATCGAACCCACATTTCCCGAATTGCTAGGCACGTAAGCGGAAGACAAATAACACTTGTTATAAATTTTATAAATAATTATACGATTAAATTTATACTTTGTTTAATAATAGCAGGTTAAATATGCTTATCATGCTAATATGAAAATAAAATATAACAGCTATCAAATATATATTTTTTTTTCATAAAAATATAATTCAAATAAAAATATTCTCAAACTTAATTATCAAACACAACTATAAGATAGTCATCCCACATTACTGCATCTGTGATCTACGCCACTGTCTATCGACCGTAGGCAAATTTATGTGAGCTTTTTTATTTGCGTGAAAGTTTGAAAGCTCTGGAGGCTTTGACGGGAACACCTGACGAATATAGGTTCTCGTAATCTCGAAGGTACTATTCATTTTCTTTAATGATCCCACGTTCTAAATCGATGGCATATTTATACGTATGGTCAAGTATAATATGATATGTTTGCATGCTTACTTTTAATATGTATATGGAATTTAAATCTTCATATAATTTGAAAGAAAATAACTGTTCGGCCATATGGTATCCTCAGGCTTGATTTACACAAAAGGTGTGCAGAAAAAAACTTATGTTTCATAAATTGATCACTTTTCTTATCAGCCATCAACTGTGTTACTGTTTAGTAATGTGTAAAGAATTTAGTTACCATGATCGAGTCACGTAATGTGATTTGATAACAATGTAGCCATGGGATTATATACCATTGGTTTCGATTTTAAAATACCTTGAAAATACATATTTATATGCCTCGTCCAATTCAAGCTTTCCCATAGGCTTAATTCCACCTCATGCGCTAACATAACGAAGTATTCATTTGCCGTTTCCGCACCAATTGATGGCGGACCCTTATCGCGAGAACGGCGCGTGTCAAAAGTTTAAATGTTTTTATCCATTACCGAAAGGCATTGCTTTTCATCTGTTCTTTTCCGATAACGACCTCATTGTCCCGAGCTTTTGACTATTCTTAATAGTCCTGCGAAGCCTTTTTTGCCCAAGGAAATGCGTGCCGAACGGTTTTGATGGCACTTAGGACCTACCCTTCCCCTTAAGACGGAGATATCAATAGAAAAAGGGGTGCAACGGATATTTTGGGCAAACACCGAAAGTTTTATTCAAAAGTTTACTTAATGTATCGACTATTACAACCTTTTCAGGTGTGCCTACCAGAACCATAAACACGAAATAACAATTATTATCGAAGCTTTCGCACGTAGGTTTTCATTTTTATGTCTTGACTATTCCTTTCAGAAACTTTCGCAAATTCGTTTTACTATCGTTAATTTTATACATTTCTTAGATACATGTTATATGTTGCTTAATAACGTCCATTCAAGTATAACTTTATAGCAGTTATAAAAACAAACTTAATTCCTACTTACTAAAAAAGTAATTGTCGACTTTGTTACTTTCCGTCGCTGACATGTTTCCCAAAGTCAAAAATGACAACTGCTTGTTCAAATCATCCAGTACATATTATCGCTAATATCGGTTCGGAAAGATAACACATATAAGTAATATCCAATCTTCGCTTAGCATTACCTACTATAAGAATTTATAATATAATAAACATACGAAATGCACATCCATCACAGTAATACATCCAAAGTATGAACTATCCCGTTTGTAAAGTATTCAGTCCACAACTATTTAAATAATTGTGCTTATTCCATATCCACTCCTTAGCATATGGATACCACATTTCGCCTCCAAGAATCTCTGTCCGCCATTATTCTTATGTCTTCACAGGACTGTATCTCGTAGCACCCCCAAATACGTTTAGCGGCCTTTCAAAAAGTTAAAAACTGGTCAGTTTAAAGAACAGGCAGGTCAGGTTGTGACTCTTTTGAGGCATCCGCAATACTTGGCTTGCGTCGTAGCTCTACTCTTTCAATAATGATTAATGACTGTACGATCCGTTCTTTCATCTAATACAATGGTAACCACTTAACATGAAAACGCTTAGTGTGAAAAATCAGTTAGTACGAAATACTACTGCGGTCCCGACAAAATTTTTCTGTTAACACGAAAAGAAGAATCATTTAACATGAAAATATTTTAAATCTTGAATGAACAAAACGTATCGGCAGCCGGGTCGTCATTTTGATGTTTTTACACTTTTATTTTCTAGACCGGCAACTTATTCCAACACGAAACAAAATTCCAGTAAAAGTTTTTGCATCCGAACGAACAAAATTTACTAACCTTGGCAGCTCGTCACCCAGGTGTTTTACCCCTATTTACACTAGAACTGCAATTTATCGGAAAACAAATTAATTCTATTTTACGACACAAGAAACATTGCTGAGTTTTATGCATCTGTTTTTTAACATGAAATTCATTAAACGTGAAAAAATATTTCAGTCCCTTCGTTTTCATCTTAAGCGTTTTCCACTGTGTAGATAAAAGATAAGATAACTATTTTATCATTAATCAATAGTGTTAACAATTGTTAACCAACATTGGTGATTATAAGGAACAAAACAGTGTCCACTACCATCTATATTCTATATAATATCACAAAACGGACGTTAAAGTTAACTTATTTTGTAGGCTATATTTCACATTTAAATTCCCTTCGACATCTCGTTCCAGTGTTTTTTACGAAGCTTTTTATACTATACGTACAGTGAAATATTTTGAACAAAAGTATACGTCGTATTGAGAACTCAGCAGTCCATATGAATTATTCATACTAACCTTCTGTCAAAGGGAATATCTCAAAATAAACCAACTAGTAGCAGACCATGCTAGGGAATCACTTACAGTACTGTTAACTATGTAGGTACAATAACATTAAAAACACATTTTCCTAGTTTGTTTGGACTAAGTAAGTACGGGCCTTTCAACACTGATAAATAAAAATAAACCAAGTGAGTGCCGGGTAGTGGCAATTAGTTTTGGATTGAGACGTATAAACATAAATTAGTTTTACTGTGTCAAAATTGCCCGATACGTTATATAACCCTTTTACCGCGATGCTGTTCAACATAGTTTTGTTTTAAATAAATTAAGAAGTATAGTTTTGATCAAATTAAAAATTGACTGCCATATTAATGAGTCATTATGCAGGATATTTTTTAAAAAAGCTGGACGCAAACATATAAAACTTTGCGAGCTTTTTTACCCGCTGTCATCATCAATAACTATATAGTTACCGTCGACGATATTTTTTACAATTTTTTCTTTATTGTAAATATTTACCATTTTATATGATATAATATATAAATCTAACTTTGTTATAATTACTTACATTTAGTTTAAAATACCATTTTTTTCTCTTCTCTGTGACCAGTTATATATGTGTGCATTTATGCCCATTTGTCTTGTGTGCAATTACATTATGCGCATTTGTCATGGGGCGGGTTGTCTAAAGTGTCTGTAGATGACGACTCCATAAAATAAGTTTAGAAATCTAAAGATTTTTTTGAATTTTGCAGCCTCTCATGTACGAACAGACCAACATCCTTTTTTTCCCTACACGTATGTATGATAGTTGATTATATACTTGACTGTTTGATTCTACGTGTATAATTCGTACAGGTATTTACAGTACTCTAACCACTAATGGATTGACTAACATGTACGTTACATTCCATTGTATTTGAGGTTGTCTGCCCAACACGTGTTTTTAACCAGTGATAAAAATAAGTTTCCACTGAGTAAATCCTAAAACATACATTTGGTTGAAGATTAATCAATTATATTTTGAATGTTTTACTAATTTCCAAGCGTTTATAGCTCAGATTCTTTATACATACGTTTTTTAAATTGCCTTTCCTTATTTTAAGAATAACGTCGTATTAAAATTTGATACCGTCGTAAAAGCTTTTTGATATCTATCATATTTATGCCAAAATCATGTCGTTTTCATAGATAAGGCTAGTATGAGTAAATCATAAGCGATGTTCTGTTGAAAGACGATTTATAATTACTCAATATGAGAAACTCGAGTTTAATACTATAAGCAGACCGTCTTAGTTCTTGGTTCATTCTTATTCATTATTTATTTATGGAAGTATTCTCAAGTTGGTTTTGTGAAGCCCCATTGCTTAAAAAGGAATATTACATTGTTGTTTAAATCCCGTTTGAATAACATCGAATTACTTTCAAGAAAAAGTATCAGGAATAAATAAGCGAAACGGGCGGAAGCTTTCTGGAGGAAAATGTTTAATGTCAATTTTAATATTCAAAATATCCGGGCCTACGGTCTTAAAAAACAGTATTTCATTCGGCTAAATAATTATTTCGTACGCGAGTTTTTGTCATGCATGTTTTTTACTTTTTGTTTAAATTTTGTGTTATGTTTTTGTTTTAGACTTGTTCGGAAAAGGACAAATGATCAACGGATATATTATTTGTATAATGCTTTACATCGTATAATCGTCATTATTTGTCTGTTCGTTTATGGTTCCGTATTTCATTTGTGAGGAGTCTTAATAATTTAAATAACAAGCAACCAAATTCTTTCTTTGAACTAAAACACGCTGGCACTTCGGTTGTATGTATTGTATAAAACAAAAAATAAATCTTAATGTCGATCAAATGTAACGGATATGCTTTTATAGGTCAAAACATCAAATGAACGTGCGATACATATTTGCCTTATATAATACTAGATGTATTATTCGTCTTTTCCCGGAATACATTCAAATTCATTCGTTATTAAATTAATTTTATTCAGCCCTCTATTACAAATTTATTTCAAAACTTGTCCGTATATAATATTTTTAGTCTCTAGTTAATCCTTGGTGATGATGTTATAAGTTGACTGAAAAACAGTTGACCTTGAAATGGTAGTGAGAATGTGATGTAAAAGTTCTACGACATCGTTTGATGGGAGTTCTTGTGACAGATGGGCATATTGATGTATTTTCTGTCTTATATTGTACTATAGATACAAGTTATTATCAGTTCATTTTTTCAAGATTTGCTTCTTTCTGTGTTCTGGATTAATGGAAAGCTGATAACGTTGACCGTTTCGACCGTGTTCAAAGAAAAAAGAACTTAACCCTCAATTTTTCAAAATAGCTTTTATTCCACAATCACAATATATACAACAAAATACACGTTTTACCAAACGGGCGTAAGCTGAAAATTATTATGCTGAATTAGTATATAAATTTAGGTGTTATGTTTGGAAATAGAACGGCCTGTGAAATTTGCGACCAGGAAAAATGACCTCCACCTTATCAATTTTAGTTTTCACGCACTTCGAGGTTGTGTCTATGTAATGTTTTGACTTTGGTCCAAAATCATTAAATAAACGTTTTTTGGTGCCTTCTGTATTTTTTTCCTATGTGGGCTACCTCCTTTTTCCTTTCCATAGTCGAAATATTAATATTATGATATTATCAAGTACGACTTCTTATTAGGATACACTGAATGATAATTCAAAGGATTTGGCATTTATTCCTTTCATGCTTTAATTATGTAGTAACTATGGAACAAGGAAATCTAATGTCGTTTTCGCCTATGAATCGTTTGGCTTCTTTTTCTTTCATTTACATATCTCAACTGCATACGTACACGTGCAGCTTGTAACCGCATATTCCCACTGGCATAATGCAGGAATCTTCAACCATTGAATGTTTCGTTCCATGACAAATGCGCACAGTGTAATTGCACACTTGACGATTAAGCGCAATACGATCGGATACGTATTTAACTGATCGCCAAAAGATATTGTGGCATTTTAAACTAAATGTATGTAATTCAAGTACAATAAAATTATATATTTTATGACATTACACTGAGAATGTAAACATAACATTTTTTTTTTTTTCACAATAACATTTTTTAATTTCCATAAACCCTTGCCATAAACACAAATTATTCCATATTAGCCATGTGTGCAATAGGCCATGCGTGTAATTGGTTTGTTCGCAATAATTTTTTTGCAGTTGCGAGCCGACAAATCAGTATAAAAACGAGAAAACAACCAATATTTAATGATTAACGCATATTAAAAAACGCCTTGTTATTTCAATTGTATGCCCATTTTGCCAAACGTTTTTTTTTCCATCAAACTAATGACAAAATTTTATAATATTTAACAATACCCTTTGGATGCTAAGCAACATTTTGTCGCTGTTATTGATATCAACCAGATATACTTATAAATATCTATTTGCGTTTTTATGTCTAGTTTTTAGAAATGTCATGCACAATGAATAAGAAATGCAGAATGTTTGAAAATTACACAACGTTGTTTTTATATTTATGGCAGCAATGGTAGCATTTCTCAATTATTATAGGATTTTGAATAATCATCTGCCAATACATATCAATAGTTATAGTACCCAGAATTGTTTGCATATTTCATGCCAATTTCCGCACGAAAGTCGTCGGTTTACTACGATTGGATTAACACGTAACGACTTTTACTCTAATTAAAGTGTAATTAACTGCTGTCCCGCTCTTACAAGGGACTTTATGCGCTAATGCGTTCGCTTAATTTCTATATGAATTCAAACACTCGTAATAATAATAATATGTACTGTCTGATTAAATTCCAGCATATGCAGTTTGACTCAAGTCCATTTATTTTAATTAAGTCGCTGTGAATTAAAATTTCTGTAGAGTCTTTATAAAAAAATAATATCTATTTTAGTCAGTTTTGCTGTGTATTTATTTGACAGGATGGTAATAAATTATGATTCTATATGATTCATATCGGAGATATGTTGTACTTTTATACATATAGTCTCAGGGTTACAGACAGTTGCGTACGATACTATTGCACACGTGACAAATGCGCATAATATTTGCACACATATACAACTGAACACATACAAACTTGACTTAAATGCTGGCGTTATACGTTGTCAAAAAGAGTGATGGTTAGGTTTTTGAGGGAGATGGTTAATTTGTAATAACTTATGTTATAGTAAGGGTTTATGAAAGTTAAAAAATACTGCTGTCACTTTTCTGTTTAGTCTGTGTGATTTAATTTCACATTATATTGAAAGCTTAATTGTTATGAAATTATATTAATTAATTAATATATTAGGGTAACATCGCACATTATTCAATAACTACATACAGGTGTTATGTTGACAAAAGTTGAAAACCGTTTAAAATATCCAGAAAGCTTTTAGTGCACACCAAACTCACATTTTATACGATGTGTACGTTTTACGCGATACCGTGTAAAAAAAAACGTGGAAAAACTATCCTAAAATAATGCTTGATGGTGGATAGGTTTCATAGAATAAAAATCATTGGATATCAAAAACTTAAATTCATTATCGTTAATTTTATTTTAATTAAAAAAAAACTTTTAAAGACCTTAACAAAGATTATTTATCAAATAGTAGTCGAACCCGTTTACTCACATGTGGCAGGACATCGCTTTCATCACTTGAGATATCCGGAGCCTGCGTAATATTTCTTCTCAAATTTTCGGGTCCACTGGATTTCCAGCTTTGAAGTGTAAATATAAGGTTACTTAATTACAAATAAATTTTTGACCAAACCTATTCTAAATTTTAATAATTATCATAGTGGCACTTTCAAATATTTTTCAATACATAAACGTTTATATTGTTGTATTGTATTACATCGATATATTGTTTTATTTATAAAAAACACACTAAATTTAAGCAATTTCAAAGTTTTATTCAAAGACTAATATAATATTAATAAAGAGCCAAACATTAGACAATCGAAATTCTAATTGGCACCCACAAAAAATTCAACAATTTTTAAAGAAGTCTAATAATCAGGAAAGATGTAGTATACGCCATGTAAATATTTAAATGTTGTATTACAGTCTTAATAATATATAATTTATACTAAATATTAATGACACCCCGGTAGTGAAGTTAGTAGCGTGCGCGCCTAGCAATCATGGTAATACGGGCTCGATTCCCCATTTGTCAAATTTAAAAAATGTAGGACTGGATAAACGTTGGATTGAGCAATTGTCTGACAAACAATTCTCGTGATAAATAATTTGTCACGACGTCTTCACATTGCGGAGATTCATATCCTCCATTTCCGGAATGGATATCTTCACTCTGTGTATATCCATATGCTCTGCTTTGGGAGCGAACATGGCACAAAAAAATAATGTTAACTTGTTTCTGTAAAATTTCAATCGCCTTTTTTTCTTGTTCGTTACTTTGTGCCTTGGACGTATTCTGCCTAACTACATTCATTTAAAATTAAAATTAATAAGTCGTCTGCCAGGTGTTGTTAGTTCTATTCGTGTAGCTTGCCTACACATGTATTATAACACAAAAGGCTTCACATCAAGCAATTGGAATTATTATTATTGCATCTCAGAAATGAAATGTTTATTTAGTATTCAATCCTCGCCACGTTTTAAATTATGAGGGTCCGCACAAACCCAACCAAGATGAATGTCGGATCTTAATACATACGTTAAATTTACCTCCTGTTTACATTGTGTACTGAAGACATGACTGCGAAACAAAGCACTGTAACCGCAAAATTGAATAGTCAGTTACACACTTCGCTTGGAACTATAGGTAGTAACAATTTATTGAAACAATAACGCATATTTAATGAAACTCTCTCTCTTTGATACGGTGTCCATGCACGTGTTGCATATTATAATATCAAGCATTGGTGATGCCAAGGTAAAAGATATCTGAACGGAGAACCAGAATTCTTTATTAATTTTGTTTCTTTTTCTTCCATATCTGCTCCATAAGTGGAGCTTGTGGACAATCACGTGCTGCCTCCAAAAATTCCTGTCGCTCGCCAGTACTCTTGCGTTCTGCATGCATCCCGTAACTGCCGAATTCATTCTTTAGATAGTATTTTGTTCAGAAAAATATAAACTTTTTACCATGTTTACTTTGAAACTGGAGTATATTATGAATTTAAACAGTTTGAAGATGATTTCTACAGAACTTAAATACATGAAACTCCGCAATTTGAAGAGATGTCTTGACATATATTTTTTACGACAGTTAGTTGTTCGACAATTGCTCAACACATTCGCTAAGCTTCACCCTGCATATGTAGATCAAACCCTTAATCTCCCCATCGGAAGTGTGCACGCCAACCTCCTGGCTACCAAGGAGACACGGAATAAATCTTTTAACATTAATATAAGGGGTTTCTACACGGACACAGAAAAAATAATGCGGGCTTAATTAATGTTTTTGAGTAATTGTCATAATATAAATATATTGTTATTAATTCGGACGTTTGTAACTTACATATTATCTATTATTGACTACGAAAGAGTCACTTTCGTACTATTCTTAAATTGATTGTGAATTCATTATTTTTAATTGAAAAATATCAACTCTCTTATTTTCAAAATTGTAAACTGAAAAATCACAAATTGTAAGCTATGGCATTTCGCTTTCAATGAATAATATATTTATATCATTGAAAACAAAATTACTTCCATTTTAAATTTCAATATCCTGTGTTTAAATATAACATAATATATTTAGGTGAAATCCAGAACTTTTTTCAGAGTTATAATATTTTTCCTTTGTGACATTAGGTTCCTTAAATTATAATAGTCGGTAGTTTGAAAACATCTTGCGGCTCGCTTGACAGGATAATATTCTAGTATTTGTGCAAGTCTCCCTTCAGTGTTTCCTTAGACGAGTAAAATAATATAACGAGCAATCATATCTAGCCTATGATAACTCTACTTCATGATATCGATAATTTTATTCGATAGATTTGGAAACAAAAATACATCGAATTATGTTGATATCATATTTTCACATTTGGAATGAATACATCCTACACTCTATATCGCTGTCATGGCAGTAGCGTAGAGATTACACGCGAGTTTCGAATCCGGAGAATGCGTGTTTAATTCCCACGTCTGTTGAATTTTTAAAAATCAAAAAATGAAGGACGGATGATCATGAGGGTTAGCAGTTGTTTGACAACCAATTCTCGCAAAAGATAAAATGACCGGTATCAATAAAAATAGGCAGATCAGGTTCAGACTCTCTTGAGGCATCCGCAATATGTGGCCGAGCCAGGTCCAGTGTCGCAGCTTCACTTTGTCAGTGATAAGTGGCTGCATAGTCCGTTTTTTTACCCTCTCGTTTCGAACAAAATTATACCACCGTATGCCCACAATCTGTCGCAGGCTCCTGTACTCAAATCTCAGAACACGGTTGCTTTGGGTCTTTGTTGGGTGCCACGTTTCACAGCCGTAGAGCGGCACTGACAGAATACATGCATTGAACAAGGGGCATTTAGTTTTTACCTTGTACAGCTTATGATGTATCTAATTATAATTATTCCATTCAAAACTGGTTTATTTCCTCGTTTTCGTTGGTCTTTCTTTACTCTTATAAACGTTTTGATGTATCTATGTTGTTATTTTGAAACCTTCTGCTACGTCGCTGTCTTTAGGCCTGACAAAATGTATACTTTATTTTAATGAAGATTGCTCAATCACATTACTTTTGATTAAGTGCTTGATGATCGTCTTTGCGTTTCAGAAATAATCCCGACACAGATGTCTGACATCTGGCCTACAAAGAGGAAGTCTTCCCCTTTGAGATAAACTTTCGGATGGCTTCTTATTTATTTATAAATTTATCCAATCGGACCAATTAAAGGCATACTATTTATTAAAGTTATTCAAGCGTTTTATCATTTTTTCGTTCGTATTTGATTTTTTTATCAACATGACGCACAGATTACAGCTCCATTAAAATTCTAAAATTATACAATACAGCCAGTATATTATATATTTTTAAATTTGGACTTAATTCTAGAAGTACTCTAATATAAAACAGAAAATATAAATGTGTTTCTGTCTGTCACATTTACTACTCCCAAACAATGAACAGTACCGACGTGAAATTTTCAAATTTCAGTTTGGCTGGCATTTCTAGATCAACCGTGATACTTTTAAATAATTGGCACTATCATAGATAAAAATATTGTATACTTTTGAAATACATTTCAAGCAGTAGGATGAATAAATTTGGAATAAAAATTTGTTAGAATAAAAAATGAAAGCTTGGCGTAAGAATTATTATTCATGAATTTTTGTTGTTAAAAAATGAACTTGTGGATAAATATTAATGTATTTTATTTGTTTTTTTTTTATAGGAATCTTCAATGAACGTAGTATGTACTGTAAATAATGACATTGACTAGAATGGTTAGATCCTAACCGATGCTGAATGATTAAGTAGAAACCGCCGTGGATTGTTCGTTATGTCGTTACTATTTAATGTGCGGAAGTAAGACAGTACTAAAAATGGCATTAGTTAGATAGAAATAGCAATAATGTGGCAATGAAAAGAGTCCATCGATACGAACGAAATTAAATAAAAGTTTTTATAAAAAAAATAGTTTGAAGCTATTCTATGAACTCCGTATAATAGGCTAGTATCGTATAAAGTTCAAAGCATGTCTAATAACATACAAACTTAATTTTTAATCGATTCAGAATGTAGAACGCGTACCACAGCGATTTACTCTAATGTATTGATACAATCTTTATTGTTATTTTTCTTTCATTTAATAGTAAAAAATAATCATTATTATTAATTGAAAATCCATTTAATTTTAATAACACTGGATTTTAAATGAATTATAAATAGAATTTAGAAATCACTGTATGGTTGGATACAACAAATCGACTGTGGAAATAAAAAACGATGTAACCCTCAATTTTTCAAAATGACTTTTGTTCGATAATCAGAATGTTCTATCAATAATGTGTGAGCTGAATATGCCTAATTAATGTCGAAATTTAGCTTTCAAGTTTGAAAAAGGGATGGTCTGTGAAATTTGCAACCGGGAAAAGAGGCTTCCACCTAATAAATTTTACTGTTTTTTCTTAGATAAATTATTAAATTAATATCACATAATATACATAAATCACCAGCTTTAGTGTTCATGCACTTCAAGGTTGTATTTATGTAATGTTTTAACTTTGGCTCAAAATGATTAAATACACTTTTTTGTGCCTCCCGTTAAATCTGTTCCATGTGGATTACGTCACTTTCCACAGTCAATATCATATTTCTATATTTTTTATGTATTTCTCTTATTTCAATACATCCAATTTTAGTAAAGGTTTGTTATAGAATTCTGCTTCTTCCTTCTGACTCCGGTCCATTCAGGTATGTGACCGTCTTTACAACAGTCCCCTAAGCATTTGGACCGCAGCTGTCTTTTTTCTTTATCGCGTCACCCCACGTCTTTCTGTTCGTTTGACGTAGATCCTCTATCTTACACAGTGACGGTTCAAATACCGAGTATCTATTTGGGGTTTCTAATACAACTATAATTATGAATGGCTTCATGGCTTCGCTCACTAGAGTGTGCGTTATTCCAACTTTTACAAAGATTTTATAGTTTAACCTTCGCAAGAAATGAGACCATTATTAATTTATGAACGAGGTATGTATTGTTGTAAAGAAATTCATTTATTCATGTTAAAAGCTAATTCCGTACTTGCTTGCCGAAATTTGATACATAAGCTTTTGTAATCTTGGCGAAAATTGCCGGACCCGACGGATATGACGTCATTATCGTGTAAAGTATCAAATTACTTTTTACTGGGGTGTGGTATATTATACGTGTTGTGCAGACATTTACATCCTGGAATCTGAATTCGCGCAGAATCTCAGCATTTATGACATGTCAACGGAAAAGACTCAGCAAACGAAGGGTTAATAAATTAAATAGCGAAATGAACATTTTTTTTTCTACTGGCTTCCTGAAAGACCGTCGAGTACCATCAGTAAGATGTACTCAGTGGTATTTATGGATCCTGGCATGGCCCGAGAATATTCAAGACACCTGGAAGGTGACAGAGAATACTGGAAGAAGGACCCTTGGAGTGGAATTTTACCTAAATCAGTGTAGTATAATACCCAATATACCCAAATATAACTCTAATTTTTTTAGTTCTTTTGCTACTGAAAAAAAATTATTATGAAACTTTGGGTGTCACCTCTGTGACGACGCTGCGGCACACACTTTGGGAATCCCTGACTTAAAGTAAAAACACCAGGCTGAATCTCCCAATTGTCACATGATTTTTTGTTGTGGTGAGCTTTCATGATATTAAAATTCAATAATAATACAAATTTTAAATTGAATACGCATTTCATAGCCCCGTGTTCGGATGGTCATTAAAACTGTTTCTATTCGTGGCAATGCTCGGTCTGTTTATTTAAGCTTACCATCTGTGAAGTCCATCAAGGCATGGGCGTGTTTGCGTTATCAATCGATACACATGACCAGGAGCTCATAAAATTTTCTCTACTAATAGATAACATATTACTGCGTATATTGAGTACTCAAAGTGTTTACCTACCGAAAGTTCACGGACGGATTGATAAACTAAAAATACTTATATAATATATAAAATGTGATATCTTAATATTTAACGTATCGAGGTTTTGAATGGTTTATTTATAAAATTCATACTTGTGTCTGACGCTTGATGAATTTATAAAACGGTGAAAGCCGGATATTATAATCATGTAAAAAGTTTTTAATCGGCTAATTTTAGTATTTATATTTGTCTCCCTGGTAGCGTAGAATTTACACTCTTCGTAATCCGGGGAATATTCGGGGATTCTCACATTTATCGGATTTCTAAAAATTCTTAAATACTGGACTGTATACCCATTGAGTTGAGCAATTGTCTGACAAACAATTCTCTGTCAAGACATATCTTCGCATTACGGAGATCCATATGTCCAACTTTCAAAAGGAACGTGGTATAATAAAAAACTTATAATTATCACCATCAGTCTGTCCCAAACCATATCATATATATGTATATTATATATAGAATGTTCGCTTCCAAAGTGTAGTATATGGATCTACAGAGTATGAAGATATCCACTCTGAGTTGAGTATATAGATCTCCGTAATGTGAAGACGACTTGAGAAATTATTTTTTCATGAGAATCGTTCGTCAGACAATTGCTCAACCCAATGGGCATCCAACCCTGCATTTTTAGATTTATTTTAAATCCAGCAGATGGTGATTCGAACCCACATTCTCTGGATTACTAGGCGTACATGCTACCAACTACGCTAACCGGAGAGACAAATATAAAATTACTCAAACACATTCCGCTTATTATTATCAAACTACGGCTATTGTTAATTGTACATGCCAGTTTAAATTAGTTTTCAAACCAAACTATAGTTAATTTGGAAAACACTTTGAATATGAAAATTATGGTTCCATGACAACTGCACACATGACAAATACTCACGCGACATCTGCGCACACATTGAAGTGCTCACACTAACACAGAAATTAATATTAAGA
>JAGVSQ010006775.1:0-15983 GCA_022683975.1 Rhyacophila evoluta | reverse complement strand
CACCTAGGTGGAAGATATTAATATCCGAGGCAATCTCGTTAAACATCACCATTACTCTCCGCGTTGGCACGACTACTGGCAGGATAGTCCTGCATTTAGGATCAGTCGATTTAAAGCATCTAAATCATTTAACTAAGCTATTGATTCTTAATCTATTTTGTGCCACGGATTCCTAAATAATATAATAATAATCCGTGCCCGCCCGATTTTTTTTTCTTCCAAACGTAAAAAAAATGAAAAAGTTCACACAAATTTGCTGTCTAATTTTTTTAGCTATGTATATTATGTTTGAATTTAAGCTTTTTAAAGTTAAAAATTGTAGAATTTTCATTTTTTAAATTATTTGTGCAATATCTTGGTGGGCCTTTTTTGTAAATAAATCTTTACAGTTCATTCAGTTTTAGTCGTTTTTACACTAATTCTTTATTACAAATTTATTTGAACCACATAATTTTACGCTGCAATATGCTTGAATAACTTAAATCTTGACAATCGTTAGCACTACCTCATCGTTATGGGCAAAATTTTCAACTCATTTGCCGGAATCGTGATAAATTTAATAACAACTAATTCACCATAAAGGTTATGCAAAGCTCCATTAAATTACCAAATAACTGTTTTATAAACAAGTAAAAGATCATTCATGATATTTACTCTCAAATCAAATGCCAGATTAAGTATTAAAAAGGTGAGGTAAATTTGAAATTATTATGTGAAAAAAATGTTACTATTTTATAACTAAAAATGACAAACGTTAAAAATTATTGTGTTTATACCTTGCAATCTCTTCGACCTAGGCAATCAGATTAGAACCGGTTTCGCCGGCGATTAATTTATACATTTCTCAAAGCAGTTCAGTGTACTAATCATAAATTTATTGCGGAAGAAACATAATGTCCATATTTATTACTTAATGATATTGTAGGATAATTTTTCACAAGCGATTATTAAAAATAAAAAAACACGCAGGTAATAAGCTGATATATTGTATTATATATAACGCTCTGCTCACTATATTTTTTATAGTTTATAATCTTGATCAACTTTTACAATACTTAAATGGTAACTTCTTCATACCCACATTTGCTTCCTCGAGCAAAATGCGTATTCATAGCCTATCCAAATCGATTTTCAGAGTCCTTATAAAACGTTTCTTAATCTGTAAGTTTGGACACAAAATTTGGTAGCGAAGTATTTTTAAGATAAAAATATTTTTGAGATAATATGCATCAAGGCTTATGAACTCTTAAATTTATCCAAAGCCAATGTTTAGTTTAATATATTATATTGGTGTATTAACTCTTTCGTTAGGGTCTCCTTAGTTTCATTTTTTAATTTTCTCTTTATGGCATATGGGTCTAAGCAGCGGGAAGATGTCCACTCGGAAGTGGATCTCTCCAATGTGAAGACACGTCTTGAGAGATTATTTTCATGAGAATTATTCGTCAGACAATTGATCAACCCAATAAGCATCCAGATCTGCATTATCGAATTTTTTAAAATCTGACAGATGTGGGGATTGAGCTCGCATTCCCTGGATTGCTAGGCGCGCACGCAAACCTCTATGTCGTCACTTTATTTTTAGATTATTCAATAAAAACATGTTTAATTTTAAAGACAATAATACTGAAGTTTACAAACTTTGATGTTACCATGGATATCATAATCCGCAATCTACATACATCTATATAAATAAAAATTTTAATGTTTGTTCAAAATCTGAAATCTCCAAAAGTTCTTTACCGAATATTTTTAAATTTTGACACAACACTGCATTTGAATACGCGCACTTTTTGCGTACTATACATATAGATGTTGCATCTGTAGCAGGTAAAAATATGTTTTTGCTTAAACAGCCCAATTATTTTTAAGCGACTGAGCCACACCAACGCGTGGCCGGTTACAGATATTAATATTATATTTTTTTTGTGTAAATACACAACATTCTTGCAATTATAGCCCAAAGACATAACTATAAATTTTGTTCTAGCTTATTTAAAAAGAGTGGTTTCAATTTTGTTTAAAAGTGGTTCATAAATCAAACTATTTTTTTAAATGGATATAAAAAATGGCTAGCGGAGATAAAAACATAAAAATAATGGACACATCCGGTAAAAACACCATGGAAGATAGTGATTATGTGAGTGTTAACCCAGCAAGTGTGGCTGAAATGAAGTTTGAGAACTCTCTGAACAGCATGGCGAAACACCTTTGCGAAATGCCGGATCGAGTATCCAACATGCAGTTCCACATGAAGATAGACGAGCCTGTTAATCAGTCGGAACCGGACGCGCAGCCGGTGTCTTGCAATGGGGCCAACGGGAAACGACCAGAGGGAGAAAGTGACGTCAACAAGCTGCTGGTTGCCTCCAGAGAAGGTCACAGGAAATCCTGCATGGAAGAAGAAAGTATTAGAGAAAGGCTACATACGGCTTTGCTAAAAGAATGTGCACATATTTTGAAACAAGAGGAGCAGAAGTATACTAGAGATTCACTGCGGAGAGTCTTCCAAGATAAGGTCAGTGACTTTTTTATATATAAATTTACTTTCAATGACACGGTTTTATTTTTCAGGTTATAAATACAATTTTTTATGCTTCTTTTATACATTTTTGAAGTATCTGAAAACTTTATTTTTATTAAAATACTATAAAAAAATTGAATGTATTAAATCAGCCTTAGGTAGGGAAAAGGTCGTAAACCACGATAAGAATTTTATACGAAAGGAACAAAAAAGCTTATTAAACAATTTTGGGCCACACTTGAAATATTAAATAAACACAACCTTGAAAAGAACGAAGACTTAATCTGGTGCTATATTTATTTATTTATATTGTATTATTTTAATATTAAAAAAAAAACAGCAAAATTGATTTAGTGGAAGCTTTTTTCCTGGTCGCAATTTCAATTGCTATTCTTTTTTTCAAACTTAAAAGTTTCGTAAATCGTTTTGATAGAATTTGTATTATGTTGTATGTATTGTGATTATTGAAAAAGGCTATTTCAAAAAAACTTCCAACATCTACTACTACTTCTCTTTTCCTTTTCTATAGTTTAAATAATATGTGTATATATATCGTCGTTAAACTGTTAATACCTACAATGCAAAATTAATTGCGTTAATGGCGTTTTTGCATTTTTGTTTCTTCATATTAAGCCGCATAGCTTGGTTAAACCATTTATATTACAAAAACTACATTGACCTAGACGTAATCATAGGCCTGATTACTATCGGAGTTCTGATATCGAGAAGCGGTCTAATTTATTAGCCGGGGAAGTCCTGGAAGTAAATAGAAATTTTTCTACGGTGGATCAGTTGAAGTAAACTGTTCCAGGTGCACAAACCGTCGCAGTGCAAAAATAGAACGGATGAAATTTATAAAAATACAAAAACAATACAAGAAAACAATAATTTTAAAGTTTTTATGTGGAAACTTTAAATGATCAAATACATTTTGTCAATAAAATGTAAAGTAAACATTCTACCCAGTCTCCGCGGTAGCGTAGTTGGTACCGTGCGTGCCTAGCAATCTGAAGAATGTGGGTTCGATTCCCCATCTGTTGGATTTTAAAAATCCGAAAATGCAGGACTGAATTAAGTAATTGTCTGACAAACAGTTCTCGTGAAAAATAATCTGTCAAATTGACATTGCGTATATCCATATCCTCCTATTTCGAAGTGGATATCATCACCATAGATCCATATGCTCCACGTTGGGAGCAAAAATGGTATAAAAAAACATTGGTACTGAAACTCCGTACTTATAGAATTTGTTTTATTATTATAATTGGATATACTCGTATTATTGTTGAAATGCCTTGAATTTGAAATGAATTGTTATCAAGTGCGGTATAAATTGAAATAAAAATATAAGATTGAAGCAAGTTTCATCAGAACTCTTCCGAGAAACAGGGAGGTTTGCCGATTTTACTTGGGGGGTGAATTTGTAGCTACGCCACTGAGAGTATGTCAGCAAGTATGAAGAGCTTACTACTAGCCTTGCGATAGCTGTAGCACGTTTAAACTGTTGTATGGTTAGCGTGGCCATATGCTCCGCATAGGCAGCAGACGTTAAATAGAGAAAGAGAGTGAGAATTTCATCGACTATTAATTATTTTGTCGACGTCGATGTCAATCAAATTATTTTCCGTTCAAAGTACATCACACTTTCAAATAACAACTTCACACCATGGTACATAAAGACATCAACGGGTAGATTATTAATATTTATTTTTTTGTATAGAAAATATTGTATTCACTTTGAAGTATCATGCCGTCGTAATTATAATTGCTTTATTGGTGGCGATTACGGGAGCGGACTTTGTTGAGAAATAATTACTGAAGTGTAAAATAATTACGTATGGAAAAAGTCAATTATAAAAGTCGAAATAGTCATGTGTGTGATATAAACGCTATAGTGTGTGACTTTACTAATCTTTCCCAATACAACCACTGTACTAATATTATTTTTTATTATTTATTTTTAAACTTTGCTTATTTACAACAGAGATAAAACACCTTTTTGGATTTTATTTTACAATATTTGTTCAATTGTTTTTACTATGTAATAGAATCTGCTTATTATTCTTATAAAGCTGTTTTTCTAT
Source organism: Rhyacophila evoluta (assembly GCA_022683975.1). Taxonomy (NCBI): domain Eukaryota; kingdom Metazoa; phylum Arthropoda; class Insecta; order Trichoptera; family Rhyacophilidae; genus Rhyacophila; species Rhyacophila evoluta. The sequence goes on along the minus strand of JAGVSQ010006775.1, from coordinate 11,375 downwards.
TCTTAAAATATATCTATAAGTTTAATTATAAATATACTTTCGAAATCAAACTATTAATATTTTGGTCACAGGGGCACTATTTTTTTTATTTTACCGTCACAAAAGTGGAGAGTATGGACATACACATCTTAAAATATCTGTTTCAAATGTGGAGTATTTTTTATATTATGTTCGCTCCTAACGTGAAGCATATAGATATACACAATATGAAGATATCCTGCCCGAAAAAGGATTATATGAATATCCATAATGTAAAGACGTCTTGACAGATTATTTTTTACGAGAATTGTTTGTCAGACACATACTCAAACCAATGGGCATCCAGTCCTGCATTTTTCTGGTTTTTTAAATCCGACAGGTGGGGAATCAAAGTAGAGTATACATCATATCAAATGTGGAAAGAAAAAACGACCTAAGACACATAGAAAAAATTTACAGGAAGTACAAAAAATGTTTAAACATAAATTCTGTATTTTCTCTTTACGTCTTTTTGATAGAACGCGTATTAAGTTGTATTCATTCTGATTATCAAATAAAAGATATTTTTCATTTATATGCTCCTCTATACAGTCGATTATTTTTCACGGGAATTGATTGTTAGATAATTGCTTAGACCTGCATTTTTGAAAATCTGGCAGATGTGGGAATCGAACCCGCATTTCCCTGATGCAAGGCGTGCACGCTAATCCCTACGCTATTGAGGGGAACTTTTTGCAGTATTGTGTCAAAATTTCTAGTCGGTTCGATCATTTATCGGGCGTTTGGTTTTTTGGTCTAAAAATAATTTGACTGGGATCGATATCGATTTAATTAACACTAGTATATATAAGAACGGAGTATCATATATGATAGAAAATAATAGTCGATATATTTATGTATAATATAAGGGAGTTTCAACATGTTTCGGTTGAAAAAAAGAGCTTGGTTCGATCGTTTGTCAGATCGGTCAACCGTTATGCCTTGATTTCTACATGTTATAATATTGCAATGAAGAAGGCTTAGTTAGAGGAGGAAATATGCACACTGTGTATGCTTATAGACGACATGGAAAGCCGCTGCTGTAATAATTCTGGTACTTTAAAAACCGCCTTACATTCGTTACGCCACGTATGTTTCTGCAAAAAGGATGTAAAGGTGTGGCGAGTGGTGAAGACAAATGTTCAGTATTGAAAATTACTTACACATCACGTAGCTTTTTGCCGGATACATATTGATATTCAATTGTAAAACAACCTTTCAAAAAATCAATACAAAAAAGTATATTCGATGCCTAAGATTGAAAGGAAGGCTCTAAATGCTTAAGTCACGTAGCCACGTAAAAATACAAATATAAATAACCGAACGATTCAGCGGTTAGCTTACGACCAGTCCTCAAGAAAAATACCACCTGTCAATTAAAGGTTTATAAGTTTTACTGTATGGCCAGAAAGTAATGGATCACAATTAGAAAAAATAGCACACTGGCATTTCAATTGAGAGATAAAAAGAAGATAAAACATAATTGCCAATATACTGCGGTGCTAGAGATTATGAGTTATGATATTAGATCTCCCCAAAATTAAATTCCAACTTACATGTGTTAAAAGATATATTACACATATCACAGTTTTCCCATCACTGGTCTTTAGAATTACATATGAATTAATCCATTTGTAAATGACAAGCCTTCCTTTGTTAATCGCTTGATGTATTAAAAATATAATGCATGTGTAGAAGATTATCTGTATATTATAAGTGATAAATCTAATCTCACTAACAATTAGTTTTCTGAATAGACTGTAATATAATATATAGATTTCAAAACAGTTTGCTTAATGGTTGTTTCTATTGTCTCACCATTGTCAAAAATATTATGGTTATCCCCTACCACACTGGACCCGGAAATCTGCGTTTTTTTCGGCTGTAATTATATTCAATATTATGCGCCATTTGGTAATTATTCAACAAAGCTTCGAATGCAATTGTTTTAGCAAATAATGAACCTTCATTTTTGTGTACTTGGTAGGTAAATGCCGATATCATCGACCGAGATACTTTGATTTAAACACAAGCCGAGAACAACTTCCGCGTATACCTAAAGGAAGTGATTAGACTTACTGCTTAAAGTGTAGATAATTAAATAGAGGAGAAACGTGATACATTTATGAAGAATGCAATTTGCCTCTTCATCATAGTTCTTACTAGTAAATATCTCACATTAAAATAAAAATCAACTTCTTTATAAAAAAAAATCTGTTGGTTTTTTTTTCTTCCATTATTCTTATAGGCAAATATTTCCATATATATATATCATCACAAAATGAAAGATGTATCTAAAATCATGCAGGGATTCAAAGAGTTATCTTAGTGTTTTATAAAGTGCATTTTTTTTTTGGGGATGTTTTTATTTGTCAGCTCATATTTAATACTCGTGGAGAGAAATCAGTGAAATTTTAACTACGCAACAACGTATTGAAATTATTTTAAAAATATCCAAGTTTTGTCAAAAATCATTATGAACGACGAGGCAAATTTTGACTTGGCTGACTTTATTAATAAGTAAAATAGCCACGATTGGGGCACTGAATATTTTCAATTGATACAGCGAGGGCCATTACACTTTGGTGCGCTATTTGAGCCGGCGGTATCATTGTACCATATGTATTTGAAGATGCTAAAGGAAATGCTGTAGCAGTTAGTGGTAATTGCTATCGTGATATGTTGGTAAACTTCCATAAGCCCACATACAGTAAATCACACACAGCGTGTGCTAGAATAAAAATTTGACACACACATGCACATCGACCTGGAACACTGTCGACTGAGTAGTAAAATTGAGCAGGTGGATGGAGAGCACATTTAGTGGGTTGAACAATCGATTGACCACAAACCATTATGAAAAAATAACATAAAGGCATAGAAGACACATAGCAAAGATCTATATATTCCATTTCTGTAGTAGACATCTTCACAATTTATACATTTATACTCTACTTTTGGAGTGGTAATAGTAAAATATTATTTTATGTAACTTCTATTACGTAAATCTTCTGTAACGCAAATTAATATTACTATAACTTTCAATGTAAAAAAGTAATGTATTTAATAATTAAATACATATAATAAATATCGAGACAGTACAAAACATATCGTTATTATTGTAGCAATACATGTAGTGTATACAATGTTAGCATTTATTGAAAATCACCAATCATACGTAACGAAGAAAGTGTCTTTTGTTATATTATATTATAAATGATTAAAGCATATGTGACACGCCTATTAATCAGTTGTAACAATGTTACTTATCTTTTAATGCAGTGGCTGTCAAATACAGGTCCTATGTATATATATATATTTTATATTTTAGAATATTTTAGAGAGTTTGTTATTCGAATAGGAATTGCTGGAGGAACCTTCGATTCTATGCGAAATGTCTGGAAATCCAAGAAGTACAAAGTCAAGACCAAATACCGTCTGTTAGATGCATGCATTCTGTCAGTGCTGCTCTACGGTTATGAAACGTGGCATCCAACAAAAGCCCAACACAACCGTATTCTAAGCTTTGCTTTCTGCGGCGGATTCTGGGAATACGGTGGTATGACTTTGTTCGAAATCAAAAGATAAAAAAATGGGCCATGTAGCCATTTATCACTGAGAAAGTGAAGCTGCGACGCTGGACCTAGCTTGGTCACATATCGCGGATGCATCAAGAGGGTCTGAACCTGACCTGTCTATTCTTTAAGCCAAGCGTCGTCAGCGTCCTAGAACACCGCTAAATACTATCTATATAATGCATTCGGTGGAGTTACGGGATGCAGGTATGACCTGAAAGGACGCAATGGCGGGTGACTGGGATTCTTGGAGGCGGCACGTAGTATCCATATGCTCCACTTAAGCAGCAGATATGTAAAAATAATAATAGAAAGTTCGAAAGATAAGTCTTTCTAGTTAATTACTCAATATAATGCGGATACATGAAGGTTCCAACATTAAAGTATATAAGTCTTAGTACAAATGAATGAAAAAAATATGACAATCACTTAATTAAATAGTGAACATTTACCTATATAAGATTGATATGTCTTAAATATCGCTTAAATTTAATATATATTTATTATTTAACGAGAATTTTGCTATAATATGCAGTTTTAATGTGGGATAGCGTTGAAATTACGAGTTTGTTGTAAAGGGTCCACAGTTTGCAGGGGAACAAAGGTTGAACGCCGCTACTTTGGATCTATTCAAAACACCAATAGTATTCTATCTCGTAGATTGTTATCAGCGTGCTATTATTCCTAACATTTATTGCCCATTGTTTTCGTGAAAGAAATTAATACGATTTATGATTAGTAAACGTGAACCAAAAACGGTATATCAGCTTTGCACCGGTTTAATAGTATCTTTTTATATGTGTGCCATAGAGTACGTATGTCATGTGTCTTATCATTATTTTAAACATAATATAATAACATACCGTAAAATTTTTAATATTATTTATTCTAACCTCACTTAAAAAAACCTTTAATTAATTTGACTACGGGCTATAAGTGTTAATATTACAGTCTCACAGTCTGATTTCGATAATACCCGCCTCAATCAATATATCCAAAGTTCTACTATGCTCAAAATTAATAATGTAGGTTCATCAAATTTAAGCAAATTTAGGATGCGTTTTATGTTCCAGGCCAATTTTTTTGGGTGCCATTTTGATGTGATTGTCATTTTTCAGCTCAATAACAGTTTATTATGAAAGATTTAACGCTGTAATAATATGTTGCGTTTAAATAATTGTTTCATTTTTGGTAAAACTTCATAATGCGCGACGATACATATTTTGGCTAGGCTGGTTTAATTCATAAACAAAATAGCCGCTGTTGGGGCACTGAAAATTTTCAATACACAAACGACCATTTCACTCTCGTAGAGTGACTGTATGGCGCGAAACTTTAGGCCGGCGGTATGATTGGGCCATATTTTTTCAGTTTAATGGTGATTACTGTCGTGTCACATTGGTAAACTTTCTTGAGCCCAAATTGGATCAATTATTGGTCACACAGCACATGCGGTTCTAACAGGACGGTACCATATCACACACAGCTCGTGCTAGGGTGAAAATTATATAAAATGCACCCCATATGAAAATAAAGCTGCCAAATTTTGAACGGTTCTAGAAACATCAACGGTAGGTAACATACGAAACTCAGTGTACCAATTTTTATTTGGAGACTTTCATTGTCTCTACTACTAAAATATGCCCGTTCTTACACTCAGTATTAATTAGGCATATTCAAGAACTCTGATATCGAGAAGAGATCTTTTCTATTTACGGAAATTTCCCAGGACTAATTATAACCTACCCAAGACGGAAGATTTCATGCACTAAAGTATAAAGTTTGTCATCTGACTAAAATTTAATATCATGAATTCAGAATGGAAATGCTGTTGAGGCTCTTTTTTTTCTATAGTAGATGTGACTCTGTTTAGGCTGTGGCTACTTCTATGAATAGGTAAATTCATGTAGTTTTAGTTATCTATGACACACATAAAAATATTCTCTACAATAGCGTTTCATAAAAGTTTTGATTTGCAACCAATTTGCATTAACAAGATGATATAAATATGATTATAACAAAAACATTAAAAGAAAACACATAAAAAATATAAGAAAGAATAAAGAGAGAATTTAAAAAAATACGGAAGGAAGGAAAAAGTGTATACCAAGTAAGTTAAATAGACTCTTTCCTAATAATTAATATAAAATCATCCATCTAAATTCATCTCATATAGGTGGAAGATATCAATATCCGAGGCAATCTTCTTAAACGTCTCGCTCTTTGCATTGGCATGAATACTGGCAGGATAATTCAGCATTTAGGAATAAAAAACAGCTGATCTCCTCGATTCTTCAAGTAGTTATCAGCGACGTAAAGCCCAATATTATACAAAGCGACAAAGTTATCAAATAGACCACGCAAAAGTCGAAAAAAGTGCGTCTCCAAATACATATTCCTTGTTTTAAGCCAAAATAAAAAATTCATGCCCGAAATGAAAGCAGTTGGATAGCCACAGATTCTTGGTTCAATTCTCATATCGGAGCTTAAAAAAATGGTATTAGTCAATTTTCATATTCCGTAGTAACATCATTAAAATTATATGAGTTTTTATGAAGGGTGCATAAATTACAAAGACCTTACATTCGGTATATTTGGATAAATAAAATAAAGGAAAGTGAAAATCCGTAGTTGTTTATAGTAAGGTTTTTGTTTATACATTTTTTTTAAATATCATGGAATTAACCACAGTATTATTGGAGCAGAAAAAAATGTATACAAAGATATGTGTTTCTTAGTAATGAATGAATCTAAAAAAGTTATGACACCAATCAAAACACGACTAAAGCAATGCATGATTGTTCACGATTGTTTTTGCCTACAATAATATCGTGGTTCATAATGGTTGTGGGACGCAGTTTGCATGTGGAGTTCGTGTTGTGACACACCAGCGGGCGGCGGTGAGCTTTCGATTACCTCCGACAAAGTCCTTATCGCAGACCAAAACAATATCCCGCTGGGAACGCGAAACCTAAAGCACGTTCACATTAATTGTCTGCGTTAGGCTGGCGCTACAATAACAGAGTGATGGCAGTAGAACGTCGGCAACAGAGATGCAAAATATTTATAAATAGGTGAGTAAACAAGTTTGATAGCGCAACAACAAGTTATAGCTATTTTTCATCTCTGTTGCTCTCACTCTGCCGCCGTCACATCTATCGTAGCGCCAACCTTATTCACTATATTTTAAACAGTTCTGTTATATATTTTTTTATTTTCATGAATGACTTATCAATTACACTTATTTTTCCCTCTACCAACCACTATGTATCCACAGCCATTATGAAGGTGTGTGCTATGGTGTAAAACGCAGCGCTTTTTAAAGTGCCAGTAAAATACCAAGAGCAGTTTTCTAAGACCTTAGTTGACCTTGCACTAGAGTGTGCATGATTCCTATTCCAATTTACAAAGCCCTGTTGATAACTAACCTTATTCAGAGAGAGAGACCTTCTGACTCCTTATTATCAGTGACAGATCGCGTATAGGCACTATGGAACCGTAAAACCTCCTATTTCTACTTGATATTATCGATAACATTTAATATAATGGGTTATTTTTTCCTTATACTTGTACAACATATAATCTTAATGTCAGTACTCATCCCCCAATTTATAAAAAATACGAAAATATTTGTACGGAACTGTGCACTTCATAGTTACAGCGATGTCGTGTTTGACTGTTGTGCCCATGCGCACATAGGAAAGTGGACGCGAGGCTGCGCGGCAGAGAGGCACTGTTATTTTATATACACAGGTATTTTTTTTGTCCACGTATGCTGTGCCTAAAAACCGTGTACCATATTCTTGAATGTTGTAATATAGTGTAGAATTTAATTATTATCCTGCTTTTAGGATTTTATGAATAATAATATGAATAAAGTTTAATATATTTTTTTCCTTTTACACAACTTTAAAACAAAGGCTTGAAAATTTCTAGAGTAGCAGCTTTATTAATTTTAACTACAAGCCACTGTATCTTAGTATTGTTATTCGCCAAGAAGATATCCGAGTGTTTTTTTTTTATTTTCATTTTCACTACCGCAGAACTAGCAAGAAAAAAAATGCGTCTCACATAAACACAAGTATAAAAAATAATCATTGTTATGAAAGCTTCGGGTAAAATGTATATAAAGCTGTATAAAACATTTGAACTAAATTTAAGCTTGAACGAGGCTTTAGAACTGCAGACAATCGTCAAACGTATCTAAAGGCGGATGGCGACGTGTGTGGTGTATCAAAAATGCCTGCACATGGAAATAATTACAGTATAACATCTGACAGTGGTCCGAACATATTTAGAGATGCATAATTTATGACGTTATTGTTTTAAAAACACCGAATGATTTTTGCATAAAGAAATCGGCATCATAAAACATAACAGTATCTATTTTCCCAATACAAAACTTAGACATAAAATTTTTTATGTTTTTTTTTTGTTATATGATATATGATATTACCGCATAGCAAAACAGATCATATTTTCTTTACTAAGACCGCTCCAAAAGTTGAATATATAGTTCTCAATAGTGTGATGGTGACCACACAAATAGTATTAATCAATCTTCGTATTTTAAAGAATTATTTTCGCAGATATTTAAACGAAAATTGGTTGTCATTCAATTACTTAACTGATCAGGTATTCTTTCCGGCATTTTTTGATTTTCAATAAATCTAGGAGCTGTTGGGTAAGCTTGGGCTCCAAAGACTTCACGTTGATTTCTCAGTTAGTTTCAAATTGTATCTGGTGACCTAATAAATATTGACTGTAGAAAGGAAAAAGCACGTAACCCAAATAGAATCAATTTTACAGAAGGCACAAAAACGTATATTTAATGATTTTTAGCCAAAATAACAATATTGCATAAGCAGACCCTTGAAGTACACACAAACTTAAACTGGTATTTCATTTACTTAATATGATATATATGATATTTTATAAGTTATTTAAGAAAAACCAACAAAACTATTTGGCTGAAAGCCTTTTTTCTTGGATGCAAATTTCACAGGGAATACTTTTTTCAAACATAAAAGCTAAATTTTGATATTAAATCGGCCATGGCGGATTAAATTCGTTTGATATTAAACGCATGTATCCTACTGGTGCTGCTGTAGGATAGCAAATCTTGGCACATAAAAAAGCTCAGAAGAACCGTATAAGCTTTGAGAATAAACGCTTGCATCGGATACTGTGGGTGAAGTGGCCTGACTTCATAAGGAACTAGGAGATATGGGAGCGGATGGAGCAATCTCCTATTATATTGAAATTCACGCAACGGTTCTGGAACTGGCTGGGACATGTACTACAGATGCCTCCAGAGAGCTTGGATCATGCTTGTCTCTATTTCCAACTGTTGAAATTTTGGCGACCTGAAAGACTGTTATGATTTCCGCAGGATATACTTAGCAGAATTAAAGAGTGCTGGTATAATTTGGGAGGATGCGAGGCGGCTGGCAGGTGACAGATATTCTCGGAGGCGTCATGTAGTGGCCATATACTCCGTATAGGAAGCGGATATGACAGAGAGAGCGAAAGAGAAATATTATGTGTATTAATTTTTATGCTTTATGCTGAAAAATCTTTGAGTTGTGTACGTAGTTTTGCCTTTACACAGTCGAAATGATAACCAGAAGTCATGTATTTAGAGATGTCACATCGAAAAAAAACAATAACAGTATTTATTATATACTTCAGTTGTATACGATTTATCTTCATAATACTCCAACTGTTCATAAAAACTGTACCATCTCTTTGATTTTATTTTAATATTAAAACACAAAATAAAAATACAGTCTCAGTGTAATGGGTCCCATTAATGTCACTGATATACGGGCTTAGTTGTTGATAATGAAGTCACTCTAAGTTGAAATGAGGAATACTTAGCCATTAGTATCAGTAGAGGCTTGTAGCTCACAGAGGACCGTAAATATATCAGACTGGTGACATCACTCTATCACTGTCGACTTTAACATCTTGACTACTCGTCTACGGATGTCTTAATAGTTAAATCAAATGATACTTGCGAAAACGGTAAGTATTCGTTAAAATACTTATTATTTACTTGATATCATAAATATTTAATCAAGTATTAAACTTGTGTATATCTGTAAGTGATTTTAGTCACAAAACGGATCTCACCATTCAATATATCAATAATATTGATAAGTAGTATTTGAGTTATTATGTATAATACCAGCAATTATCTCTGGTAGCGTAGAGGTTAACGTGCGTGGCTAGCGATTCGGGGAATACGGTTTTGATTCCCACATCTGTCGGATTGTTAATAACCTAAAAATGCAGCACTGGATGTCCATCGGATTGAGCAGAAATAAGAGTAATATGATTTTCGTGGAAAATAACCTGCCGAAACGTTTTCATATTGCGGAAATTCATATACTCCACTTTCGGAGTAGATATCTTCACACTTTGTAGATTTATTTGAAAGCGAATGTGATATAAGAAGAAATATATGCCAGTAAAATTTTTTTTTTTCTTTGGAACGGAATAATCATTTCCGTATGGGTAAAATTCGTTTGATATACGTCCTTTTTAGTATAAAGGTACTACACACGCTCACGGAAACTTGCGCAAGTATGCATAAACGATCATAAAAATACGGTGACCATATGTTAAAGAATTTACGATAGCACACCCAAGTTATTTAATTTTTTCCCGTTTTATAAATGATACTAAAAAAGGTTATTTAACATCGATGAGAACTAGCAACAAAAATTTTATTTAAAAAGCTCTTGTCAATATGATAATCTCCTGGTAAATATCAAGCAAGATACTTCCACTGTGCTTTTACATAAGCAGCTAATAAATGCTTAATTTTTTTATCCATAATGTTAAACTTTAAAACTATGCCATTTAATACTTTGTCACTGCAGGCTAACTATAAAGATTGTATGGATATTAAAAATATTTGCTATATTTCAACGGAGGAATAATGCTCCCAAAGCATATTTGTCAAAATTAAGCGTTTAAATATTTAATAAATAAATTTTAAAAGCTTTTTGTGGTTTTGTTTGCTTCTTGTTTCTATAGGTGCAATTTTTGTGTATTTTTCTATCGTGTGAAACAAACGAGTAGATATTTTATCTAATTTTAATCAGACAAGTAAAATCCTTAAAAATTTACTGATTCTCAACTATACAACTTAATACCATGCATAAATTCATTATCTACAGGCCTATTCTTTTGAATAACATATCATGTACTAACATATCATTACAATGGTTTTAGTAAAATAAAGCATCTATATTAAAATCCAATAGCGATTATCTTAACGTATAATTAAGCTTAAATGCTTTTAAGGTTATTATTAAAAGTGTAATTAATTATTAAAAAGGTATTTTATCATGCAACTGTGATTTATTGAGTGATACTATGAAGGTTCCATTATACTTAGAGAATAATCATTTAAAGCATGTATACTAAACAAAACCAGACAATTTAATACCATTAACAAGTTAAGTCAGGCTCATAATGTTTTACTCGCATCTAGATGTCTATTAAAATTACTTTTATTCAGCGATCATCAACTAGTATTTAATGAACCATATTTTTATCACAGGGCTTTGACAATCATGACTGAAAAGTAAACTAACCTAAAAAACGGGGCTCTCTTTTATTGCTGTTTACAACAACTTTTGCCAACAATGAATTTGTTTTTAGAGAAATTTACAGAAAGCCAACAACTATAGAACTATAAGTATGTGGCGTATATGAATTGATTCCATTCGGCCAGTGCTATATAAACTATTTAACAGCTAGTAATGTAAA
>JAGVSQ010006774.1:0-11653 GCA_022683975.1 Rhyacophila evoluta | reverse complement strand
CAAGTCAAGTATAAGAATATATATGTTTTTTCTAATTAGAAAATTGGTATTAATTGTGTATTAAATTACATTTATATAGATTAAATCATTACCATCAAAACTGTTATGTCAAAACCATGATAACTATTAAGAAAAATAATTAGCCAATAGAATCATAATTTAATATAGCCATACTCTATAAAGTGGGCTCACACCAAGTTAATGGTAAATTTTATAAATATGAATACATATTATAAATGGTTTTCGTTAAAAATTGCGTATTATGAATAAAAAGGAAATCGTACTTATGTTTATATTAAACAAAATTAAATTCGTTTGCTTTGGTGAAAAAAAATCTCCTGAACAGTATGTATATGGTTTAATTTTCAATTTAGTTGTTAGTTATTATCGTTCTATATGAGCGTTATCTCCAAGTTGAAACCAAAGAAGTCTGTGGTAATTTGATTTATCATGTTATAGAACTTTATTAATCATAATATGACTGTCTGTGCGCCAGTATGCCATAATCCATTGACCACGAAATTCGTGACCGGACGACGTCGTGACTCGACAAAAAAATATCTTAGCTGATACAAGAGTGGTCAGTCAACAGACATTTTGATTTTACTTAATACATTTTAAAGTATACAAATTTGGTAATATTTCAAAGACATCTCAGAGATTGACTGGACAGTCCACTCAGTAGACAGAGTAAGAAGCCCAGACATTAAGAGGGCTTAGTTAGTTAGAATATTAATCAAGCACACTACAATGCAAGCCAACACAGCTCTTAAAAGACAGCTCCTGGGATACTTTTGGGACTTTTAAGACCGCCTCACGTTATATACGCCATGGTACATTCGCATACTGGGTGTGGATCGTTGCGAGTGGTGGAAGGGAAAGCAAGTCCCCTCGGTAGAATCCCCCAATTGCTTATGTGGCGAATTGCAAGATGCCAAACAAAACCCCAGGGATTTTTCCCTTGCGTTGGTTGAAATGGGCCTCTCAATTATGATCCACAAACCGATAGGCCATTGCAGCATTGTTTCTCCAGGAAACAAATTTCTAGCGTTTAAAATAAGGTGACCGATGTTTCGTTGCATCAAATATCAACAATACTAGCATTTACTTAGAATGTGAATTATGTATTATGATACTCCTAAAACGATACTAGATACCTGATACTAGAAAAGGTGTTTCATATATGCTTTACCACAGTCCATATACGGATAACTACGGAGACACGGCAGGAGGTGAATAAAAAAGTAATGTTAACTAATTTTAATTATAGTTATCAAATCTTGCAGCTATCTACAAAAAAAACAAAGATTAAAGATGTAGCTAAATGCACAATGGATTACACGTTTGCTGATAACCAATCCACATAAACAAATTGCCATGTATTATTAACAATATGGACATGGTTAAAAAAATATATCTATAATATCTTTAAATGTTTTTGTTTAATTTTTTTTAATGTTCATGCAAGTATACGAAACCAGCAATGATCGTCAATAAATGTGGATTAATTTACAATCTAACTAATGAGATTTGCAAATAATTTAAATAAAATACTATTTATAAAAAAAACCTGTACACAGGCAAGGTAATCAATTAAAAGGATTTACGGAGTGGTATTCGGATAAAAGGGCGCAAATATTCTGCATGCGTCCCTGGCATCGCCTGCGTACGCCATTATACCCACCTAAACAGCCAGCACTCCGTAAATCTGTGATAAATTAAGACGTTACCTAAATCCATTTATCTAATGAGGAAAGCCGCAATAGTTTGGGATCCAGATTGGATTGTACTAAATGTATTTCCTAGCGGAAAAGTTAACCCAAAAGTAAGAGACAAACCGCGCTAAGTAAGAAAACGATGTGGTGTATATGGAGTGAATAAGGCAGGGGACGCCATTGAAGATTCCTTATCAACCGTATTTATCAAGTTGTGTGGCTTGCTACGCTGATAAAAATAATCAAATTTGTATACATGCCATAGGTTTGTGTACGGAGATAAGGAAATAGATTCCACCTTTCAAGGCATATACTGAATAAAGAACTAAATATTTCTTACATTTTAAAAGTCGTCTTCTATGCTATATTTGGATTTATCACAGTGACGTGCAAAACGGAGGATCAGGTAGTACAAAATACTCTTATTAATATTTTTTTCAATCTGTCAAACTGTATAAAAATACGAGTCAGTTTTACCTAACATATTATTTTGTATGTTCTAAAATGCCAATAACATTTCCAATGTTGAGATATTATATATTTTTACTCTACATTTATCATAAAAACGAACTCAATATATTTACACATATTTTTGCTACTTTGAACGTTGAGCTAAATAATGTATTTTTTAAGTCAATATTTTGTTGGATATAAAATCTATCTTAACTGAAACAAATAAAAATGTTTTCTTGACATCTAGCGTCGTGGCGCTTAACATGTGGGTCGCATAAAATCCTGATAAATGGTTACTTAAAACATATTACTGTACATGCCTTTAAAAAATATTGGGATTAAACGAAATTAGCGGGTTAAAAAAAATAGGAAAATTACCCACTACGAGAAAATTGTATTCTTACGTTCTTAAACTCAACGAGTTCTTCTCTAAGAACTTTATTGGCAACACGATCTTCACCTTTCACTGTGTTCACGTTGATTTTTTTTTATATGATTACAGAGTATAGTAACAGTCATTAACATTCGTTTAAGTCTAGCTACTAGCTTCAAACTAGTTAGGAAGATAACGCCTTATTTTTCCTGATCATATGTAAAAAAAAACACAGATTTCAGTGATAAAGAACAAAAATGATCTTATTAACTTGAATATGGAAGCACATAAACACGTCTACTTTTGTTAGTATCGAATACCATGAAAACTCATTCGCCACCGCGTAAATCCATGAAAAAAGATATAGTTAGAAAGTCGACTAAACATTGTATCCTCGTCGTTTCTACAAATATAGTTAAATTCTTATTAGGTCACTTTATGAAAGAAAGCAGAGAAGACACCACAAAACAAATTAAGACAGAAGCTGCATCTACATCATTTAAAAAGGCATATCACCATTTAGAGAGTAAGGGTGTAGCATACGTTAGCAGATTATTTTCTATAAATGTTGATATTTATTCAGCTATAGTAAGCAATCCTTGACCTCTGTGATTGATTCAATGACTCACTAATTCGTGCTTTAGCTCACATACAATAGTCTATAATATTTTAGTTTAAAAACAAATAAAAAAAAGGTTTTAATTGTTTTAATCAGGTAGGGAAATGTACACCATCTTACGGCAAGCGAGAAGATCTCTTCTCAACAAGGCGTAGTTAGAATAGGACACACGCATACTGCTTATATTGCACACTAATTTTCATAATTAATAAGCTGCTCATCGGGTACTTTTGGAATTGTGAAGAGCGAATCATGTTAGTTACACCACGATATACTCCCGCGTGTGTGTGAGTGTGAAGACGTGGTAGTTAGTGAAGAGGAAATCAAGTAACAAGCAGTTCGACTTCTGTTTTTTATTTAAATAAAAAAAGTTTTAGAACTGGAGAGCTTTGAAGTTACTGGATATTTGTAAATACTTATTGGAAATATGTCAGTTGCATAAATTATGAACTGACTGAAGCAGGGAAATGGAATGATAATAATGAATATGAACACAAACCTAATAATCGTTAGGTATTATTGTTATTAATATTGAAATCGAAACATGATAGCAATGTCATCAACACAATTATATTAATAATATCTAAATCACTTCAATACCTGCCCATCAAAGTTGCGTGGGTACTTTCAAGAATTTGGTGGCACGTTATTGATAGCGCGGCGGGGTTGTTTGACAGGTCTCATTATTTTGTGATTAACGCCTGAAATCTGTCAGGGGAGATAATAATTCGGAAGTTCTTGCTTAAATCATTAACATGATATTGTTATAGGAGGGTAGTTTCACAAGTTTACTAAATTTGAAAGATGGCGCCAAAGTACTTTAAGACACATAACTTTTACATATCGATCATTCGTCAAGTGGACTCTGTTGAAATTTTAACCAGATGCAACACCAAGTGTGAAAAAGGTTTATTTCGTATTTTGGGCTGTGAAAGACCGAAAAAGTCATACGCAAATACTTGGTTAAAGACCCCACCCACCCTTGTGGAAATAATAAACTAGTAAACTGAGAACTCAACAGTGAGCTAGGCTAGGTTACTTTAAACTATATAAATGCTTAAGACGTTACTTTTGAAATAATTGCAGGATACCTTCCCGCTTCATAAATATATTAAAAAATATTGTACACTCATCCTTTTCGATATCGCTCACTCTACCTAATATAAATCACATCACGGCGGCGATAGACAATATTTTTGTTATAAAAAAGATACATAATTCTATTTAATGTAGCTAATAATAAATTAAATTTAATAATAATATCAATCTTATAGTGAATGGCTGTTAAAACGTACGTGCAAATTGTACGATGTATTTAGGCAAATTTGAAAGATAGCTAATACATCACACTGCAATAACATTTTTAGTGGTATTTATTATTTGATATCCAAAGTCCCTTGGTGACCATGGATAGATTTATGATAAAAAAAAGATAATGAAATTCGATTTTAAATTGAGGTATTGTTGCATATTAAAACGATCCTTTCAAGAAGTTACTAATGCGAAATCTTTCTCAGGGTATTCTCAAATCTCATTATAAGCAACCCACAGTAAATTTCCGAGAACATTGAACGGTCCATCGTACAGCATGCGACCAGGTAGATAGAATACCTGCCGCTCGGACCTGTGGTATCCAGGTAATCAAAAGTGAGAGATGCCTATCGTTATGAACCGGAAATGCCAGACACGTGATAATGCCTGACTGAAATTGCAAATGTCGGAGAGCTCCGGCCATTTTGATCATACAAAAACATTAGAACGTGACGCAAACTCTTGTACGCATTGAATTTGGGACATTACGTCAAACTAGAGGACCAGTTTATTTTATGAAAGTGTGGTAGATACATTCATATTTATGCGTATGGTAATGATGCATATGGTTTCAAATTCTTAAGATCCCAGTACCCAAAAAAAAACAAATGTTACATCACGTCACACGAATATAAGTATATTCAATTAAATAAAGTATTCTATACCTCTGACGACACCCGCTCATTATGTAAATCATATGGACGTATATATCCTGTTTATCTAATTTAGATATTGGGGCAAATCCTGACTTGTATTCCGTTAAAAATTGTATATTAATTAAAGAACTCATCGGTATCCAATTTTGTATATCCTCAAATATCTCAAAACTACCATTTCGTTAGTTGGATCTTTTCTACATATCTACATACATAACTAATCAATCGCTTTACAGCTACCCATGATCTAAATCATGAAGGCATCCCTCAACTTCGCCGAATGCATCATAACTACTATCCATACAATGTATAGTAGTCAGTCAGCTGTCTTTTTATAAATCGTTTAGCAATTTAGTTAGAATAGCTCAGTAGGTATCTTCGAAGTTACCCGCAGCAAATTTCAGCATCTATGCATGACTTGATGATTTTAACACATTATTTACGGTTATAGAGGAGATTATAATGCATTGATTAATCAATCTAAAGTACGCCCGTAAACTCGAAAATGTGGAGGGCGTGTAAATAAAGCGAAACGTGTGATTTTTATAGATGAAATTGAATGTGATCGAAAGGCACAAAAATGTGCACTCCGGCGCAACAGAACGTTTGTCAAACGCACAAACTTGTGCACACCGTAACAATGGGTTAAAATGGATATGACTCACTCGTAAGATCACACATATTCCTGAATACTTCTTCGAGTGTTCATACGTAGAATATGTATATATATATATAATAACCAACTCTTGTAAAAAATGTATATTAATGGCACAGCACTTTGATGCAAAAATTAATAAAAATATTTCACAGAAAGTTGTCGTTATAAATTATCTTTATCGTATTCTCT
This sequence comes from Rhyacophila evoluta, assembly GCA_022683975.1. Taxonomy (NCBI): domain Eukaryota; kingdom Metazoa; phylum Arthropoda; class Insecta; order Trichoptera; family Rhyacophilidae; genus Rhyacophila; species Rhyacophila evoluta. The sequence continues at coordinate 5,679 of JAGVSQ010006774.1, read as the reverse complement.
CTAATCTACCATAAAATCTCCTTCATAAGTATGAAAATTACCGCAAAACTTAAAGAAGCGTCATCGACAAATTAGATTTCCCTTCAATTAAAAACCAATGTACTTAGTATTATTATTTTTAGCTAAGACAATAGTAATCAACTCCTAGAAATCAATAACGATCAAGAAACAAAAATTATCATTCCATGGCAACGTAAGAATATATATATTATATGGTTCTGGGATAAGAAGCCTTGGACAAGAGCCTTGCAAGAGGAATACCAAAATACGTACCATTAAAAACTCTACCTAACCTTACCTAACTTAACATAATATCAGATAGATTTTTATCTAACATAAGTAGTTACACTATGCTGTTAATTGAATTTCATATCAATATAACGTGTATTTTGCCATTTGAGTTATACGTAATAAATAATATATGTACATACATCATTCAATTTCCAACACTTGTGCCACAGACAAAACAAACAAATACTGTGATACCATTTTGTTATCATATAATATAAATCTGATATTAATTTGTATGTAGGTGACTTAGTAAATTATGTGTGTATCCATTTAGGTATTTATCATGCGTAATTAAGTAGCGGTTATATTTTCAATATAGCCGCGGGCTGTCTCATTTACATTACAAAGTATGTATTGTACATATATATAAATACATAAATATGATATTTTATAGATTATTAATACGAAAAGGGCTGTATACATTATTTAAATGATGAAAAATTCAGGTTAGATTCAAGTATATATTTCCGATATCTGATTATGTATTACAACACAAATTCTCAAACTAAAACAAAAAATATTTGTCTAATAATAATAATAAAATAATACGTAAATTAAATATATTCGCAGTTCATATACTAAATAAAGTAAGAAATGTAGATGAAAAATAGGTAAAATGTATTTAACAAACGTCATTAACGTACTTGTATGTATCGGTTTAACGATTTCCGTTTTATTGAAGTGAAAGTGCACAGTGACGGTTTCGCTTTCGATAAATATACTTATATAACACTAAGTCGATCCAGGAAATCAATAGGAATTCCATAAGAACGGTATTTACATAACATGCGTATCACACTATACCTAGTCACGCAGTTCCTACCAATCGTCGGTTAAAATGTTATTCCTACTAGATATTCGCAATAATAGTTGATAACGGCAAGAACAATCGTCATACAAAACGTTCATCAATTTTCTTACAAAGGTGTGACGGAAGCTAAAAATTCCATAAAATGACACTACGAAGCATTAATTTCCTTCTTTTAAATGGCAATTTTTTTATACTTAGGACACTTCAACGCCAGCGAGCGATGTCACTCTATCAATACAGTTTCAAGTACATGTATGTACTTACCAGGTAAATATTATATGATTTGATAATTGATAAGAGTTATACGCTTCCTTGTGGCGCCTCTTTTACCAGGTAGACAGATAGATACAGGTGGGCTTGCGTGAGTTTGCACATGCCCAAAATCCAAATTAATATCCATAACTCAATAGGTAGAGAATTTTTTATTTATGTAACGAATTGAATTGGATTGAAAAAATATATTAACATCTATCTGTCAAGTAAACGTAAGAATTTTCTTAGTGGGTTATAGACGAATATTTCTCAAGTGAACTAGCTAGGCTTTAGGGGTGAACCGATTCATGAAATTAGCGAGATTTATAAAGTGCTAAACAATTTTTAATCAGTAGACTATCTAAATTGTAAATTGTTTTTACTGGATCTCATGCTGTGAATCTTACTACGATATTTGCACAGTAAAACAGTTGAGTAAAATTAAAACAATACAACTATATATAATGGGTTGTTTTCATACTGAATTTATCAATAATCATATAAGATTTGCCAAAATAATTTAACTTACATCACTCGGCATTTATAAGATTGTGTATCTCTAACTGACAAAATGCCATTATAATGAAAAATATTCAAATGCACATGGAAGTAAATATGCAGGAAAAAAGTCATACGAGAATATTTAAGTATGTAAACATCGGGATGGGTCGAGAAATAATTAAGTGAGTTGCTCATGGTGGATAGGATAACTTGTAGTACTTATGCTTGCATTTCTAATAATTCTTAATGAAGAATACTCGTAGTTTATATGAATGGGTTTCGTCTATTTTGTACATTAAGACGTGATTCTATGAAAGAATATAGAATGGTAATTTTAAATACTTTCTAATTTGATATCAATTTCCATTAAAGTTTATAGCATTATTTGTTTTGGTAAAACATAAAGAACATACGGGCTTGTTCGGGTTTCTTTGTGAGCATTTAACCAGATGTCGCATTAACGATGATTAAATATCATTAATTTGCCACCTATATACATACAATATATTATATCACCTGTATACAAATCAATTCGGTCCTCCATCAGGCGCTCGCATCAATGTAAGTAACCCGCGAGAGAAATATAGTATATTTTTTTTCTAAATTCTCTAACTATAATTTTTCTAAAATTGCATATCGAAAAAATTGAATTTATCCAATCCTATATTTCCCCAAATATCTCATAACCAATAAGTGGTAAGTTTGATATTTTATACATATATGCGTTCAATTGTTATATGAAGTCAGATATGTAATAAATATAATATCGTATTGAGCTAACATGGACTGTTGATAAAAACTAATTATTGTTTAAAGCGTTTATATTTAATAGGGACATATATTGGAAGTGCTTACCAATGAAAACACTCGCTTCAATACGAGAAAAGTCTACCCCAGGGACACAAAGGAGCATGGATGACTACAGATCTTCGGAGATTGGTTCAAAACCAAATGGGTTTCTGAAGTGAGAGATATTTAAAAAAGTAAAGAGTTGGCACAGAAAGCAGTGTTATTAGATAACGCTCCTTCTCTTCCAAATGAAAGCGTATTGAAAACAAACGATGGCCTCATTGTTGCAAATTTTTACCAAAAGATATATCTTTAGTTCAACCCGTAGACCAAGGTGTTATAACATCAACGAAACGGCTTTAACATAATAGTCTTCTTACAACTCTTGCGGAGTTGATCAATTTTTGGGGAAAGCTGACGGTATTGGATGGCATACATGGAATAACACAATCTTGGTCAAAAATAAACCTAGTGGCACTCGTTCGATCTTAGAAAAAATTCTTCCTAACGTGGAAATATATATTTGTTGGATTTCGAAGAAAATGAAACTCGATGATATTTCTAACATATGGATATCAATGAATTTTTTTAAACAATTTCGGTAAGAAAAATATCGAGGAATGGTTAGATCGAGCGTTTAAATGATCCGGTTTACTTAAGCAGAAACTTAACAGAAGAGGAAAAGAATTAAGACGAGAATACAAGCGATGAAGGCATTATCAACTACATAAATCACAAGACGGCACTGACTGACCAAAGAGGATTAAAATATAACGATGTAATAGCACTTAAAAATTCGTACTAATATTCTAAATTTGCTAAAAGATTCTCAAAACCAAACGAAAATTATAGATTTTTAAATAAATATTATGTATTTAGTAGGTATGTAAAATAATTATCCGAATTAGACATCATAACTAATTCGGATTATCCGTGACTTTCCTCCCCAGCATTAATTAGCTCGGATAATCGAGAGTACACATTAGTCCTGTTCTTAAACGGTTTCTAACAAAAAAAAACGCAAAACAACTATCATCTCTGTACTAAGATTTTCAAATTTTCCTACTGTTGCATTGTTGTATAATTTTCAATAACTTTTTAAGCTACCAATTCGATACGAAACACTTGTAATAATATTACATTATGTCCATATATTGTTTGACTTTTTGGAATAAAATTTATACATATTTAAAAAAAATAAAAATGCATCCAGGTAACTTGCAACTTTCGCATACATTAATGGCAAAAGGATGCATCATCCGACGCGAGGGCGAATTCCTTTGCAGTGAGTAACTTCGAAATTCTTTATGCCTACCTCAGCAAGTAAATTATTACACGGTGTTTGCTGCCGGTCACATTGCGTACACTGCATTGCCAGCGATAAAAAAATGAGCAGCGAGGAATGTAGATTAACTGTCGAATAATGCAATATTGTGACAACGTCTATGTTTATTTAGAAGAAGAAAAAAACATATATGCGTATGTTACGTCTAAAATGATATTAATTCTATATTTTCAAATCAATATAACAACGAAGGTAGATTATTTATAATATAAAGTATATTATTGAAAGAATTAACGTTATAAAGTAATATTTTAACAATATCTACACCAATAATTTAGCTATAATACAATTTATAAATAGATTCTATAACATAATCAATTCGAATTATTAGAGAAATTTGCATAAACCAATGGAATAATGTAATGTCATGACGAATTCTTTGTTTGTTTGAGAATATCTAGAATCAATTTTCTAAGTTTTATACTTAATGTAAATTATAGCTGTACGTAATTACAATGTGTAGGTAGATTATATAATGTAAATTTAATTAATAAATACATGTACTATGGTAATTATTGGAAACTATTGCTTCAGTAATGACGGAGATAAAAATGATATATGTCGGTATATTAGATGTGTTTGTATTAAATATCAGGAAATTATTCGAATTAGACATTGAACAGGTAGCCGGCTGATAAAAAAAACATGTTGTTTTTTTTCACCTGGCGCGATCAGGTAAACGTACGTGGTGAATTATTCACAATATCCGCATTTATTGGTGTCGAATTTTACCTGGTAATTTGTCGCGGTTGGCAGAGGCATAGCATAGAAGAAATCCGAAGTATATAGTCAGCAGCGCCACGGAGGATAGCATCCGCAGACTGGGCCCTCGCACGTTGAATCTGCCTGCTTCATCCATTGTCTATCACAATAATTAAATTTTGATCCCACCATAAACAAAACTTCACTGAATTATCACACTGGAATTAATATCCAAGCTGGGAACTCACAATTAATTATTTATTCAAAGACGGCAAAAAAAAAAACACTATCACATAATTTCAAATTTTAACCGTCACCGGAGAAATACAATCACGTTCATATAGCCTGGCCACCGACACACCTTACAGGTAGAGCCAAGCCGTTAATAAAACTCACTTCAAACTGCAAAGAAACTTTTTAAACCGGATTTCTTGAAAACTTTTGTGATGTATCCATTATCAAAACTATCAGTAGAGTTTACAGAGCACGATTTACGTAATTTATAATTATGGTTAACACTTAAAATCATTTTGTTGGGTTAATAACATCGCCGAAAACATAGTTTGACCGGCAACATGCGCTCGACAGACAACCAACCTTGCGTCGACTCGGCAACTGACTGATTTCTCATGGCGCTCAACAAGTTGATGGTATAGGAGGCGCTGTTTTCGAACCACGAAAAGTTACGAGACATGCGCGTCTCGTCTATTTTACGCGCGCGAAATGGATTCTTTTGTTTTGACACTGTACCGACTTTAGAAAATACAATGCACAACAATGATGAGTTTTCACGTTTGCCCAATTACATTCAGCGCTGCGCCGTGGTAGAAGGCGCCCTTAAGTAAAAAGCGTTTTGATCCATTAGTGAAGTTAGATTACGGTGGTATGATTTTGTTCGAAATAAGAAGGTAAGCGAACGGACTATGCAGCAACTTATCACTGACAAAATGAAGCTGTGACGCTGGACCTGGCTCGGCCACATATTGCG
>JAGVSQ010006773.1:0-15985 GCA_022683975.1 Rhyacophila evoluta | reverse complement strand
TACGCCCACATAACGGGTGTGGAAACGTGGCGGGTGGTGGAGGGGAAAGCAAGTTGTAAAGGCTTTTTCTCGAGAATTGCTCAACGCTTTAGGCATTTCGGGGTCCGAATCCGAAGCATGCGCGCTGACTTTGAGGCTCATGTCTAATTATTAAATAAAATTCAACTATGTTAATTAATACCTAGTGAAGTCTACTGAGTACTCAATTAATTAAGTGTAAAATAATCTTTACTTCGGTTCTGTATGAGCCGAGAGTCATATTGTTTTTTTTTCACAGTCCGTGTAGCGGCTCAGGAACACCCAAGCCTATTAATCCGTCAGTCTGTTTACGGTCAATTGTAAATTGCCCCGTACTAGATTTATTGCGCCATTAACAAATTACTTACCGGATTAAAAAGGAAGTTGGGTGATTCATAGCTAGAAAACTCACTGTGATCTACATTCGGTAACATACGAAACTATTAATTATTACATAGATAAATATACCCGTATCGTATTTACTTTGCTATTAATTTAACACCTGTATTTATTATACCTGTCAAAGAAAGTGCATTTGTTTTGGAGTAAGATAGTATTTATTGTACGTAAACGCGAATTCGGTTGTTTGTTTATACTTTGACTTATTAATAGCTTATAAATTTTAAAATGATTATAACGTTAATGTTATTTCGAAATAGATATTCTATTTATCTTTAATGAAATATACTAAATTTATCACAAACATAGTTTTTTAACGATACTTGTGTTCTTACTTTTATATAGATTTCTTTCCCAGACTTTCCAATGACAGTTCATATAAATCGTTGTTGAATGTATTATTCGTGAAGTTGTGATGCGGTCGAGAAGTATGGTTGTTGGCTGTCGATGATTTTTATATAATACAAATATAAGACTATAAATATTAATAAGTCGTAAAATACAATGGAAATTTTGCCATACATTCATCAAAACAAACTAGTCTACAGTGCGCAGCTGATAATTGGATCATAGTTACGCTTTTTCAACCTAGAGCATTCTGTATGGGAAGACTGGAAGTTTTCTAATTCTATGGTAGTGGAAAAAAACAGCAATATTAGGACTCAATAGTAGAAAAGATTTAACATAATGAAGAATACTGTTAAGGACAGCTGAGGTCCACTCGAGGTGCCAGTGAGGAATGTGGAAATAATTAAGTGAATACTTACCATTTATAGAAGTAACATCAAAGAAATGAAGGATGCTGCATCCCTAATTAATGGAGCTAACAGCGTGTATCGTTATATGTGGCAATCTGCTATTTACATCATTTTTAAAGTTTAATGTTTTCGATAGATCACGAAATATACATATACCGCGTCGTAAATTAATATACGGTGAAGGTTTAATTGCCATCCACGTTAAATTGATTCCTTATTCTCATTGTATCGCTCGCCGTGATTGACATTAACGCGTGGCATAATTGCCGTTAAGTCATTTACGCTGTCGACGTGTATAAGAGTTGCGATTCTTTCGATCCGAATCCGATCAAAAGCAACGGCACAATCAGGTTGAGAAGAAGCATCGAATATTGGCAAGACAGGCTCTTGCCTCGGTCAGGTACGACGACCGACCGAAATGTCAGCCTCGGGGCGTTATCTTGTTTTCTTTCCTTACCGAGCATAATATGATAGCTCTAGCGATCACTGAGAACTATAAAATAGTTACGTACCCTCTTATTAGTCAAACGTTCAGGAATCCTCCGTTTCCTTTGTTATGTTAAAATGAAATTTCGGACGCTTTTGGTTCAGGACATAACACAGCCATAATTAAAAATAATTCATTCTAATCAGTGAGATCTTTTAATTTTATATTAGTTCAATATTATAACGTTGGATGTCATTTTCAGTTTCGTAGTTGCTTTGTTAAAGGTGTTGATTTTCGAAGAATATAGTCTCCACAACTTTCCACTTTAAGGTTATCTTCTACCAAACCGAAAAAAAGATCTGGAGATCTACGTTAGCCCACAATTGGACTGCGTAGAAAAAATATCTACAGTGAGTTTAAGATATTTGACCATGTTTGAAACAGACTGAGGGTTAGCCTGAATGAGTATAGCATTTAAAACTACATTGGTTTTTGGTGCTGGTTATTATGACGAACTTCCATTCTGTGCCAATGCGATATATTCTTTCATTTTAATGCATGATTAGTCGTTTGGCTCTACTTTGTTTTATTATGCCATGCTTGTGCATGATATTCTTTTACTTGAAAATAGTGGATGTAATAGTACATTTCATTATATAATACGAGTATTAAGGTTATTTTATAGCAATTGATAGATAAAATTGCCAATACTCATACTCTTCATAAACTTCTTGGCTTAGAAATATTATTGATTGGATATAGTTTCAGTTGAGGATCTGTGCCAAGATTCAAAGAATAGAGAAGCATTGTGCATTGATACACTAGCTTATGAATTTGCTGAGACGTATTTTGTTATACAGGAAAATAAGAATTTTGAAGCCTGTTAAGCGATGCAAGTATGACCGTGCATTATTATTTTCAGTTACTCATCGTTTACCCCGCTTCGATGAGCAGTCCTATCTTTATTAACATCCGTTACTGACTCTCTGACTTCAAAATGGTGTATCATGAATATGCACGAATTACAATAAGCAGGCCTACTGACGGTCGATCTGTCTCAGGTCACTACACCGGCTAAGACGCGCTTACATATAAGAAGATTTTCTCGGAGGGCCAGTTTTGTCACGCGGACCTTATCAGGGAATCAGGCCTCTTCCGGTTGATCGAGTCGCGCTATAAATGGAAGCAGTTTTTATCTGCCATTTTAATTGTCATTATCACTGGGTATTTTTAATTTCAACATTTACTTCAATAGGTTACATATAACTTAAAATTCTAACTGTATATCGGTCGTTTTCAATGTAACATAATACTCTATTATGAGCTTGGTCAGTTTTTTTACCAAAACAGTTCTTACTCTAACATCGTAATGTACTTAGTGAATCAGCTTTCAACATTATATATTTGGTTATAATTTTGTTAATCCTTGCTTTATGGCATTGAAATAAAAAAAAAAACAATATTTATATAGCCTATGAGTTTTAATAATTTCTGATCAAATCTAATGACTGTATCTACTTATTTATCGGGTATTATTTACTCTATTTTATAATGTTAAAATATTGAATAATTCTTTTACATTTTGATAGATTTTATTGATTTCTATTTTATTTGGGACACCGTCATCAAAATTATCAATCAATGCAGTTAGTAAAATATATCTGTGAAAAAAGGTGTCATCAATCCAGATAATAAGTAAGATAAACTGATAGTAAGAAACTTTGATAATGGGAATTATGTTTCTTACAGAAGGTAACATAATTTTATGCCTGAAAAATATTAATGTTTCCGTTATCACTGGTTCTCCCGCAGTAATCAGTAGTCTTATGTCTCACAATGATGATTTTATGATTGTATTTATATTTCTATTTGATTCTACACAAATGCAGTGTAGGCGTAAAATGCCACTTCGCCTCTGTGAGAGAAGAAAACAGAATGAAATCTGTACGTACCGGCTTCCGCGCGCGGTTGCGATTTGCAATCAGATTCTTAAGTGTCATTAATTAATTACATAATTAATTTGATTGTTACTGCACGCAATCACACCATTCTCAATTATATTTTGAAATTGTTGCTTTTGTTTCAATAGAACAGGAAAATCCTTAGTAAATTACCCAGAATAAACTAGTCTTAAGGTATTTTTGTTCCTTCTTCTCCTTCTTCCATATCCACTCACTAATCTTCTTATTTCGAACGAAGTTATACCACTGTATACCCTGCGGGCATCTGTTCTCAAAGCTTACAATATCGTTGTTTTGGCCATTTTTGGTAGTAATTGGAATACTAAGAAAAATATTATCTTACATAAATCATGGAGCTTCGGTTATAAATGCGTCGGTTATGTCTTAAAGATTGGGGAGGTGTTCATCTGATTGTAGATTGATATCGGGTGCACCAAACAGAGTAGCCACCATTGATAATATGATGTGGAATATTGTGCTTTCAATTCTCCAAAAGAGCTTTGTAATTAATATTAGTAATGAATATATTTCATCTTATTTAAATTAATTCTCTCCCGTAGCGCAGAGGTTAGTGTGCGTCCCTCGTATCCAGATGGTTCTATTCTCACATATACCGATTTTTTCAAAAAATTAAATGCAGCTTGATAGATCGTAAAAAATGATCTGCGAAATTTGCGAAAATTCATACACTACTTACGGAGCGGACATTTTCACACTATATAGGTCAGCAGTTGCCGATTTTTTTGCTGCTAAGCCTTTCCAAAAAAAATATATTTTTAAATATTGTATTAATTTGAAAGCGTGTTATTATTTTAATATAATGGCTTCTCGCCAATTGTTAATAGTAGACCGTCATTAAAGGGCATGATATTAGCGGATAGTGATTGAACTGATAATAGCCAAGCTGGATAATGAACAGTTTCTTCATCGATATTATTAATTATCCGGAGATCATTTTCAATGGGTTGCCCATTGATATGAGCCGATACGGCTATCATAGAACAGATCGTCCGATACAATCTGAGATTATCCGAGGCGCCTGAGAATAAATCCTACAAGGTTTATTCCCCTGGTATACCAAACATGGGTTCATTAAAGCTTTTCATCCGATAACGCTATGATAGTCTGCACGTTTTAACGTATGTTATTAACGCTACTTAGGAACATCATTATCGCTAGAATCAACATTATCCTAGCTACTGTTTACTAAGTGTATCAGTTTTACTTACAATATAGCTTTATGCTTTGAATGCCTTTTCTAACCCAATCCAAATGAAAAAGTTATTCGCTTTTTTTATGTAATGTTTCTACTAAAATGGAGTTTAGGGGTTCTTTACAGTCTCTAAAATCTTTTTCTAACCATTTATATCGATAGAGTAAAGTATTATATATAATTATTTGAAGTGTGATACTCCGCTCTCTTATGGTTCTGGATTAAAATCCTTCATCGCTGTATGTTGTGCCACAAAAATCATAAGCGCTGCATGTCTTTCACCAACGAAACTTCGTGTTTCTCTTGAGTCCAGAATTAAGTACATATAGGTGTTTAAGTAACTTATAGTAAACATTGTTGTACTAAATTCAGTTTTCAATAATTTTCGTCTTACATTATTTACAATATGAGACTGATTTTTGCCATTAATGTTAATAATTAGAAAGTATATACAGATTATTTTAAAACAAATATCGATAAAAATTAATATTACTGCGAATTATATTGATCTTTACTGTACCTAGCAAACACAACTGATAACTCGAATACGTTCGATTATGCAACTTCCGTTTCCTTTTTGAATTCACTTATTCATTATTCTTTGTATAATTTGAAGTTTTGTAATTAAATTTACTGGGTCATTTTTGACCATTTTCAACCTTCAAAATTTTCATATTATTAGTTTATTTCAATTTTCATATATATCTACAGCAAAACAGTGAGCGTTTGCGGCAAGGAAACGGTTATGTATTATTATACATGCATACATATTTATTGTTAACGAATAAAAGTTTTGGGGAGAAGTGAATAAAAAATATAGATGACGTTTGTAAGGAAGGACGCTGGATTCCGCTTTGGCTTGAAAAATGCTTGCTAGACATTTTTATCGGAATTTTAATTGACTAAAATTTATAAGAGACGACATTATTATATTTCTTTGGCATGCTATTTCCATTAATTTAGTACATTTGTTTTTTATCTTATACGTGTACGACTTCGCACAGTCTTCATTAAAATTTAATGACAAAACAAGACAGTCTGTGCTAAATTCCATAGAATTGTTAATCTGGTGCAGCTCTATAGCAAAAGCTCTTTCCTCGTATCCTATGTAGTGTATATAATATTATTAAGAGGCATTTCGAGACGTCGTATTCTTATGAGATATACCATTATAATCTTCAATGCAGTGTTACTTTACGTAATATTTCTTTATTCCATTATTTTTAATGCCTTTTTCTTATATTAGATTTACTTTATCTTAGATTATTTGGAGGTCGTTGAATTCTAGTGGAATGAAATATCTTGATAAATAGGTGTTACAATCATCATAAAAATACTGTTAGAAGTTGCCAATAGTAATAATAATATGAAACATTACAGAACGTGTTATGCATAAACGAATTGAAAAAAATAATACCGTTTTCAAGTTTTTATTTGCATTTGAAAACATGACCTCTCTCGTTTTTTTATAGGCGCAGTTCATAGACTTGTGTAATTAAAATATTAACTCATCTCGTTTGCCAGAAGAAAAATGGACGCTAAATTTCCGACGCACTGTATTTTTTAATTTTATTTCCATACGAGTTTCTAACCATTTGAGGAGTATCATCGTGAATGTGCGTCCGTGTGTCTTGGTTCCTTATTTTTTAAACCATTCTTTTATTTTTTGTAAAATGTTAATATTTTTTAACATAAATACTAGATAGATCTGACGATGATATGTGGAAGTCATTATAATTGTACCATATATATTAGTGTATTCTCGATTATCCGTGTGCGGCTTATCTGTACTAAATGTTGAAATAATTTTTATTGCAAATAATTGAACTATAGATTTTTCTCACAATCAAAAAAAGTTTTATTTACTCTTAACCATTACCTTACGCCCTATATAAATTCATGTTTAATTTTAGTTGTGTTTAATGTTTTATGCAAACAGTGAATATACCACGAATAAGAAAGATTTTAAAATTTACCACGACACCTAAAAACAAATGAGAATCCATGAATACTCGAAGGATGTAAAAATTTGGGCGGCGTGAGATCTAAAAAACGAGAAAACCTAAACCTTAGAAGGGTTTTTTAAAGTAGGTCAATTTGGCTTGGCCAGGCCACAACAGGCCGCGGCTAATAAATGACAAACAATATTTCGTCGGTAACGATAAATTATCCATATTTCATATATAATATTATATTTATCATAATTCGGATTATTCGTCTTTTTTGATTATCCGGGCCCCTCCCGTGTATTCTTGTGAACAGGGTCCTCGTATTTAACAAGTAGTTTTCACATTTGTATCGACGGAACCGTTTTTCGGCATTCAAAGTGTTAACAAGTTGGTTATCCATAGAAGTCGATGTATGTAGAGTTTATAATTATAGTTTTTAAATGAGAATCGAAATAGCTATCTTAATCCTTTGCAACACAACACGTAAAATATTCAGCATTGCGAAATAATATATTTCAATAACTACGACGGCGATCAAACAAGTCGATAGGCATATTATAACATGTATACATGTACATTTATATTAAATATATTTATATGTGATACGTTATAATACACTTAACAGTTCATTGTAAGATAAATTGAAATGTCTACTCTAATAATAGTGTAAGCCTAGTATATCTTTATTTGATTATCTCTCGGTGAATAAATTATTTTCGAATGTTGTCATTATTACGATTTTGAAGTCTCCATTTAAGAAACGTGGTCGGCTTGTTTTTTTCCAGAAGAGATTAGTGTTCGCACGTCTTCGGACCAGTGTCAATATCCTTCGACTGGTTCCAAATCCAAATCTCAAATGTCAGATTTGATTTTATCACGGAATACGTAATTATGCTTACAAATAATAATGGACACTACGAAGGCTGGATTTAATGGAAACGCTCGCATTAAACGTCTAATTAATTCACGTTTAGTGGTAATAAATAATTGAATTACTGATACAAGTAATGGACCCCGTCCTAAGATTTCAGTTCTATTAAGCAAATGATCTGCATTCTGATTTATTGAAAAGGTCACACTGTATTTATAATTTTGTTTTAATCGTGATGCAACTACTGTCGAATAATTTTTTGTCGATTTTCATGTCATTTTATTTTTAGGTACACACAGTTTTAGGTTAGGTTAGCGTACATATTTTTAAATAACTATAAAATCTTAATAATTAAATTGTCATATTTATTTCTTACTACAACATTATTCATGTAATATTTTTAATACTAGTATATTCGCTGGTATATTAAATTGAACGTACACACTTGATGAATTCTGATATGTAGATGAAACCTGGGCATATTCGTAGTGACGTCAGCGTAACAGCCGGCCATATAGTTCTGTTTTGTTTGTTACAATGAGATCGCTATTTTTTAAAATATCAAATGTATTTTTTTTTTCTGCACAGTTTCTTATCGCAGAAATCTCTTCTCATTTCCGCAAACATGCTTTGCGAGTCCCTTCCGAAATGTTTATTTAATTATATGCTACGATGTTATTCTTCTTGTACTAAATCCTGCTTTAGTACCATTATCAATTCACGGTAATATGAAGAAGTATATGATGTAGCTTAAAAGCTTATTTTTTTTTACCATACATGCTCCGAATGTGGAATGTATGAGTCCTCACAGTGTGACGGCACGAAATAGTTTTTGGAGAAGATATCCGTCCCAAAGCAACATTTTTATTTTGTTCTGAGATATTATAACTTTCAGAAATAATAAACAATCAAGTGGAATAATGTAATATTTAATGACAGATCATTCATCATCTACATTAGTCCACCTGATTGTGCTAGAACTTATGCAAACCTTAAAGCCCTAAAACCCAGAAAAAACTTTTTCAAGATATCCCACTACTGCTTTGAAATGGCGATATATCCGACTGCGGAACTTGAACCGCCAAATTCCGGTATCAAAGTATGCACTTGTCAGCCACCGATTTTACGATTTATAAATATATTCGAATGATCACGGATTGTATAATATGTAATATTATTTATGTTCGGCGCGTGTTTCTAGTAAATCCAGTCCCCGTCAAACAGCGGTTACTGTTGAAAAAATTAAACCGTGAATTTAATCACCTCGGATATTGGACAATGTTGACAGCTTCTTAATAAAAACGCTTCGGTAGGTACATTGGATTAAGTTACACCGCCTTTACCTTGAAATTCGAAATAAAAATTTAATTTAATTCTCTTGTTTATTAGATACTTACGTGTATATCTTGTTAAAGAAAAATGTTAATTTTTTGTTCACGATAGCTCGACTAGAGTCGTTTGCGTGTTAAAAGGTTTAATTTTCTGACAGTTCGTACAAGCAATAGCAACCAAGTAGATCAGCGATAAATAAAACATGAAATAGATTCTTCGGTAGTATAAATGTTTTATAATGATACTATTCGAGGCTATATTGTGCCATATAAGCAGTAAAACTGATTTCGTATATTTTACGATAAAATGTTATTATGTTAGCCAATTCAAGAAAAGATAAATGCGTAGATATCTTTTTATTTGTCGAAAGCTGTAACAATAAAAATTTAGAATTTCAGTTTGATTTTGGTAGTCTCTGTTATGTTTCAATTGGCATATTTAATTTGATAAAGATATCAAATATTAAACAAAGCTTTAAGCAAATGGTTGGCGATCACTATAAGATACACTTTCATGTCGTAGAATGAAACATTGTCAATTGACATAAATTGACAATGTTTCTTTACTTTTTTCTACAAATGTTTTTTATGCTTATCAAATCAACATAAATTTGTGTTAGCATTGTTAGCAGGCAAAACTGTAAGATTGAGAATACTGTCAATATACAATATGGAGCATTCTCAAATAATCTATCAGAAAAACGAATATAACAATACTGTCATATAACCTATTGTCACTTGAATGTTACGTACTATAAGCAAGTACACAAATTCGACTTTCTATACACTGAAAAATATAATATTAAACTAATTATGTTTGTAAGTAACTTTTAACATGTCGTTGATGTATCAGTTAATCGATTTTTCTATCAAACAAAAAATCCATATTGTTTTTTAGTTTCATAATTTCTCTCTCATATCGAGCTACATTGGTACCAAATTAACAAAAAAAATCAGTGCAGTAGTTGGGCAAAAAATGTCATTGACTGTTTATGAAAAAAATATTCAAAATAATGCTCAATCACGATCTGTCAAATAATATGATGTCATTTTGCTCGGAGCGCTTACAGTTTTTTTTCCGCTAACCATACGTACCGGGCAAAGTAAATATTTGCCGTTTAAAAAGCAGTATGTGTGTGTGTTTCCACTAAGGTAAGTAACTCGAGTCGCTTTTAAAAGCTAAATAATTAAACTTTACTCATATTTAAACGAAGTAATTGGAGACTGAACAGTAAACAATAGTTTGCTAAGCTTTTACACTTAGTAATATCTATCTCATGGCGAATGAGGGAAACATCATGCATCTATTATATTATACATTAGACTATGTCTTTTCCACATTTGCTGAAATAATCTTATATTGACTAAATATCTCTCAAATTATTACGAATAGTGTACGTGAAATTTCTCCAACTCAACGATTACTCATTGATAATTGAAGTTTCTAACTTAATATCTTGCGTATCTATTAAGTATCCATATTTATACATTATCTGCAATATTACATGAATTCTAATACTCCAATTATAAATTAAACCGAACAGTTACTGCAGTTAAGTTCTGTAGTTAATTATTTTACATCTGACTAGAATAATAAAATCGACATTGATGTCAATGGCGTTCGATACATTATTAGTTTTCTTTGGTAAATTTACTAGTAGAAAGTACACGTAAATTAAATATTTTTAATCGTTTTAGTTTATTGTTTTCACGTAGCAAACGCGCTGTTAGCATTTATGCAATTAAACAGATATTATTATTTATAGGGTATTTTGGGCATGATTTTCTTTATTTTAATATCGACTTTTAATGAAATATAATTTTGTTACGTTCAAATTTATTTTAAACTTTCACGTTGCCAAATCAATGTCTATAATATATACTTGTAGTATTAGTGATAAATAAAAATTATATCACTGTTTTAATACGAAATTGACGTTTCAGTAATATTATATATATATATATTTATACCCAAAGTAGAGCATATGGATCTAGAATCTAGACAGTGTGAAGATATCCATTCATAAAGTGGAATATATGGATTTCCGCAATGTGAAGACGTCTTGACAGATTGTTTTCACGAAAATCGCATTCCCCAGATTGCTAGATGCGCACGCTATCAACTACGCTACCCGGAGAGAAATATTATATACATGGAAGGCTATCTAACTGCAATATAAAAATGTATTTCATAAAATCTTGTTCGGCAGAGTACATTTGAGCTTTTTTACCAAATTTTTTGGTTCTAAATTATTTAAAACTGGTAAACTTCCATATGTGATACATATGTGTATTTTCACATATGGAACTTTACCAGTTTTAAATAATTTAGAATTTAACATCAATTTCCATCAAGCACCATCAGTCAAAAATATTACATTTTTTGGTACTTATACATTACCACCACAAGACACACGTTATGGAACATATTATGCATCCCCTGTCTTCTAGTTATCAGCCATCATTCAACCTAGAGAAACCCACGTCCTTAATTCTTATGGATTAATTATCTTCACATGCGTGCAGCTCCGGGACATTCGACCACTGTGGCTCTCGTAGAATACACCGGACAGTATCTTCGTCCACCCACGGATGAATGTATAGGCGAAATGGCGAAATATCCTACCCTCGAATAAGCTTGTTCAATAATGATCTAAATTACATGTTTCGTTCTCCATTTAATGTGAAAGCTTTTTACCTGCATTCAATTAGTATAATCTCATATTACGCAACTATTCGTAATTTATTCTAAAACCGATATGCGTGACAATTATTTATAAGTGAGTCGTGTAAATACAATGTACCGTGGCATAACACGCCATACAATGTGTTCTGTAATTCATATTATGTGATGTCCACGCAACGCAGGCTCCACTCTCGGAGGCATTACTTGCATCCGGTCGCCGCGCAAATCTCTTGCACTCGGTGCATCCTACGGTTTCCGCCTTTGCAGCAAATACATAAATAACGCTACGCCATCTTTGATTTTCTAGAAGCCAATATTGAACGTTTCGATGGATTACGTCACTCTCTTGGATTTCCTTGTTTTGTTTCGTCTGCAAACGGCGAACGGTTCGGAATTAATGAAAGGAGTTTCGCTAATCAAACGCTTTTTATGTTTTGAGATTGAAGTCCTTGAGATTCAGCTTCTGTTTCATTTCCGACATTCTCTGTGTTTGCTTATATTATCCAGACAAACTTATGCTTCTTCCTCATTCTTCGATCTCATCTTTTTTAAAATTATTTTAAGCCATTTTTTGCACATTGAAAAGCTCACTAATTGTATTAATTATTTAGCGTAGAAAGATTATTTCACTGTCAAATACAAAGTAGACAAAGAATCAAATGAATCCAACTTCAGAGCAATAACGGTATCTCCCAGAAATATTTCAGGAAATAGTGGACTCCCTCATTTATTTTGTCCTCGTAATGGAGGATTTCCAAAGTTGTATTAATATCCTAATAAAGAGCTAACGTGAAATAATGACGCCTAGTTAATGGTAAAATTACAGGCTGTAATACTTACTAATTAGTTACCGACTGTGTAAACATAAATTTGTTGTATTCGAAATGTTTTGATCGGTCATATACATGTATAGAATATTAGTTGTTTTATTTAGAAATATTAAATTGAAAGATTAAACTAAACAGAAATAACATAATATACAATAATAAATCGTAATAATATAACACTTTTATCGGAATGTCGCTTTAGTGAACTGACTTTTAATTTGTAAACAGAGAAGTACGCATTATATATAATTGATGATTATTACTACCATGCATTTCCTAATTTATAATCAATTAAATTTATATATCTAATAAATAAATTTTATACGATTTCACAATTCCAATATTGTCAAACAGGCGTTGGCTTATAATCTGATTCGTCAAATCTCGTAGGAGTTTTCCTGTACTCGGGCTGGTCTCTGTGATTCAAGATAAGACCGTTAATGACTATTGATTAAGACAGCGGTCGGCACCTTCTTTTATATTAGTATCAAATTTCTAAAGTTGCTAATTTGAAATAACCATGAATGACAAGGCAATTTGAAACTCTGCTCATTTTCCGCATTAGTTACTGTTCTGAACTCGATGATGCTAGAAAATATCGCCGATTTTTAAAGCGGTCAACGCTACGCAGATGTATAGAAAAATGTATTAATATAATAAAAAGAGTGCCATCAGTCAATACGTGAGCGATGTATCCGTTAATTCTTCACTGGAAATTCGCACAAATAAACACACCGTCGCGCGACGGTTTAAACAAGTCTTGACTTATTGCTTACGGTAATTTTTGACAACAAGCTTTTTTAAATTCATATATCACATCTATTATTTGTTTTTTTATTGATTGAGTGAAATTGAACAAAGCTTAAAGTAATAAAATGACAGGTAATTTTTTATGATCATTTGATATCAATTTTTTGAAAATGACAGTTACTGCTATGCATGCCGACCCCTGATTTAAACCATATCTGCCTAGTTTATAGTACATATCTAAACTACAGCTGATTTAATGGTACACGTTGTTATCATTATTGTTATCTATGTACACCGCAATGACGACTATTTTTAACTTCCTTGTGATAAAATAATCGTGCCTAATTTATCTTATTAGTTTATGAAACAGCGGCATTTTAATTAGCATGTCAAATAGATATAATATTAATTATTTGATTAGAAATCTAAACAACTTATCTAGTACCTCTTCTTTTTTCACCATCCACGTCCGCTCCCAGGACGGAGCACATGGACACCATTACCGACATATCGCAGATCCTCCGTATGTATCCTGCATATAGTGCTTAGCAGATTTTAAAATCTTGGAATAGGAATTTACAGAAAAGGCAAAGACTCTCTTGTAATATCACCAAGATTCAGTAGATCTCAAGATTAATGTCGCGAATTTACTTTTGTAGCGATTAATATTTGTTTGAAAGGACTTTATATTAAATGATTGTTAATTAATTAATAATATCAACACAAATTAAATGCTTTCTTCATTTCAATGCTTCGTCATAAAATTTTCGTTTAATTTAAAAGTACCTCGGTAATGCAATTCTTAATTATATATTGTGATAATGAAAATATAACCTGTGTGCATAGTTATCTTAAGTTTGAGTTGAAGAATTTTGACAGTATCTTCATACGTTGATCAAAGTCACTAGACATCATCAGATACCGTCTGTGAGGGATGTATTGTATCGATTCATATTGTTCGATTAGCCGGTAAGACTCGGTTCATATTTAATTATCAGATCATAATTGTTAATTCAATTCATCCAAGGTGCACTCCACGTATCGGTCATTCGATCGATTCAGTGTTCTCTGGGTGTAATTATTAGACGTCGTGTTGCGCTTGTTTTAATCTGATGGAGCTCATAATGAAGTCTTTCGACTTGAAATGTGGTGATATCACGTTATTAAACATACATTTTTAATTAATTTAAAGTATGTTCATAATTGCAACGTTGTCGAATTAAGATTGGACAAAATAATAACTCTGATGCAGTTATCGGCCACTGGAACCGTTAGACGTCTTTTTCTCCGTGTGCCACATCCCCCAGTCAAGTTTTATCGACGCTAGTATATCTTTAAACGATGTATTATCATTGTGATTTAATTATAAACGTTATTATTTTTTTATTTAATTCAAAGATAGTTTCTTGGGGTGATTTAAAGAAATAATAAATAAGTGAAGAAGTAATATCTTCTACTTGTGTCTCCTTTTCCCGGAACTTGAACAAAGTTGTGCAAAATATGATGATTGTTCAAGGATATTTATTGCAGCCAAATGGATAAATATCTAATACTTAATTCGATCTGATGTCATTCGTTATATGTTGTAGAACAGTGCTAGTAGGAATTGCTATGATTTTTAATTATACACTCAATTTCTCTCGTCAATAAAGCCTTCTTATACCGACAACGACTCGACGACAACGACAGCAGGTGACCAATCACAGCTAGGCAGCCGTCGCTTCGATTGGTCGCTGCCTCGCTGTGATTGGTCACTTGATGTCATCGTCGTCGAGTCGCTCTCTATGTCGGGAATGCATACATATTTATAAGAAATATTTGTTATTAAGCAAGTACCGTTGTACGTATACTGAATTTTTAATATGTTTATAGCTATAATTTGGAGATGTTGTCGAACTTAAAAAAGGCGTATATATTTTATTTAAAACTGGAAGTTATAATTTAAGTTATTCTTACACCGTATTCTTATAAAATCGTCGTATTGCTGCAAAGATGTAAATAAATCTTTGCAGCAATACGACGTGATAAAATATGTAATTAATTTCAAAATGTCTTTTTATTATTACACAGCGTCTTGTGGACGAAACACTCGTATCTCCGAGAAAGTAAATTGATTAGCATCTCGTTGGCAAATAAATATACCTGCCTAATTAGTGTATTTAAAATTTGTAATTAAAAGTTTATGTTGCCTTTGTTTGCGAACATATTTTTATTTTTCATACAGTGACATCATCTGCAGACCCGCATGTAAATTAATTCTTGTTTTATTTAAATATTATTATAATTGATGCTAATATCGTTGGAACGTGTATATATAGAATTATGCCTGCCAAAAGTAACACGGTTGCTGGGTACGGTAGTCTTTTTTTTTTAAATTTTACTTTAAAACGTTTAGTTAATTAATTCATTCGGTTGATGGTGTGTAAACAAATACACAAGAAAGTAAAGCCTTTACGTGTTTCAAGTTTATAATGTTGTTATTCTCTTCGAAGCCTTCTCGAAGAAGGAAAGCATGATGTCATTTTTCCGATTGACTCTCCCAAAAGTGGATATCTCCACGAAGTTTTTAAACATCTGCCAAAAAGATTGTATTTCAAAAATCGAAAATGCTTTTCTGATTCCGATATACTTAACACTTAAACTGCGGGGAACTTTTAACGAATTCGAAAAATGCGCTCAACGTTTGAAAACATTAACATGGTTTCTAAAACACTTAAAAAATATTTTATTTATTTATTGTAACAAAATATTATAAATTAACATTTTTTCAACTGTGCTCATTCTGAAACCTATAA
>JAGVSQ010006772.1:0-15987 GCA_022683975.1 Rhyacophila evoluta | reverse complement strand
GGATTCAAACCCGCATTCCCCGGATCACTAGGCGCGCACGCTACCAACTACGCTATCGGGAAGGATCAGGAATAGGCGTCGTATTAAAGCTCATGTAAAGCATCTGCAATACATGCCAAGCCGAATCAAGTCTACCGTCACAGCTTTTTTCTATCAGTAAAAACTGTTTTAGTATTGCATTTTTTTCTATATACGAAAAGTATAATTATAATTAGTTTAATAAAAATTTATTATAATAAGTTTTGTGAGTAAATTTTTCTACCCGGTAGTGTAGTTATAAGCGCACGCCCTAGCAATCTGGAGAATGCAGGTGCAATTTCTCATCTGTCGGATTTTAAAAATCTGAAAAATGTAGGACTAGATGCCCATTGGGTTGAATATTTGTCTGACAAAAGACGTCATTGCAAAGATCCATATACTCCTCTTTTGGAGTAGATATATTCAAACTATGCAGATCCATATGCTCCACGTTGAGAACAAACATGGCTTATCTATAAACTAATCGTCTAAACTCTTTCATATTTTATATTTCATGTTTAAAATTATTAATGGTTGAAGAATTTTCTCGGCAAATAATTTGAAAGCAAATCCTGTTTTCCAAACAGTTAACAGTAACTGACGGCAGACTTTCAAATTAAGTTTTAAATATTTGTTTTTAGCTTTGCAGAGCTTTTGGCTTGCGTGATGGGTGGTAAGACATGCGAAGCAACTTAAGCTATTAAACTAATTGAATAGTTACTATACTTGTAAATTATGTAAAAACTTACCTACCCTTAAATAGTTCTACACTCACCGCATTATGCGTTAATAAAATATGTAGGCTTTCGAGGCGCAATACAATTTTATTTAATTTAACTTAGACTTAGTTGGCTTATCACTGCAAAGCTTTGAGATATGATGGTTCCCCATCTAAAGCTTGGCTTAAGCTTCTAAAGAATGTTGAAGATTTCAAGTATTATTATAAATTTACAAATTAACGTTAGTTCAAAATAAAATGTGAAACTATATTTTGAAATTATTATTACAAAATCACATGTTTATTAGCAAAGTTGTGAAGGCTTTTTTGATTAATTGTGAAATTGTTGAGCAAAACCATATATTTATGCGAATATAAATAGTAAAAAAATAATTGAAGTATTACCTTTTGTATACGAAACTACTATATTTAAGAGAGTGAGTTGAAACGTAGGTGTATGTAAATATGTTATGTAGCTTAATAATAATCATGACTATAACTTTTCATTTTTATATATTTCTAATTTTTGTTTGTAAAACTGTTAAATTAAATATTTTTAATGTGATACGTGCTTCATCGATTATTAATTAGATATTCATATGTTGATTTTTAATACAGTTTACATGATTCCTAAAATTCAATGAACTATACATTATATCTTCAATAGTTTTATACCAAAATCTATTTATACTTACTCTCCTTCAGGTAGAAGATATTTTCAATAACTTATCGTTATTTCTTTAATATAATTCATATTTCTGGCCGAAAGCTTAGCGTTTACGCTTTAGGACTGAAAGTTGCCGATCTAAATCTAAATTCGAATCCAGAAGTATTTGAAAAATCATGAATGTAGCATTGGATTATTACCTGATAACTCACTATGGTTCAAACATTCGTTAATATAATATCTTAATTGTGGAGTAATTATAAATACTGTTTTTATGTAGTGAATATAATCTCATTAACCTTATCCATATGGTCTACTTTTGGTCCAAACGTGCCCTCACTGAAAATAATACGTATGTCAATCATTAAGCATTCGGTCTTAGATCTTGAAAAAAAAAATATATTTATGCACCTCAAAATTACAACGTCTAGCACTGTACCATACTCGCATATCATTCAGCTACCGCATTGAAATAATTATTCATCCTTTCCAAAATAATGTTTAAAATATAAGCAATAATTCGATTTTACTTTTTACGATATTTAATCCTACGTAGGTTAAATAAATGTAGGCAATGCGAAAACTTGTTTTTTAGACCACTTCTACAAAAAATAGCTGTCAGCTTATCTTTTAATTAATAAAATGTTTTGTTTTGTATAAGAGAAAAAAATTAATTAAAAGTTTGATAAAATACTTCATGTTATTACTAAGATGAAACACTCTTATAGACTTACACCATCACTCGTATTTGTAAGAAATTTATGTACAGTGTTCAATTTCAGATAAAGATAATAGGCAATACATTATGTGACGCACAAGCCATCCAAACGTGATATATTCACCTATAATACATTGTCACGGTATAAAGCGATGGACCAAATGGTGCCAAATACTCTAAATTGGAGGGGAAGTATTTTATTATGGCTCTTAATTAGAGATCGGTAGTTAGTGTGCGTGCTTTGAATCTGAGAAATGCGGGTTTGATTTACATGTCTGAAATATTTTTAAATATCAGTTAAGCAATTGTTTTAATAATTTGTCAAATTAACTGTTCGTGATGCGGATATCCATGTGCTCTAATTTTGAAGCAGATATCTTTACATTGTATAGATCTATATGCTGTACTTTTAAAGAAATCAATTTTTGCAATTTTAATGTTAGTTTTTATCCGGTTAAAAAACTTTTTAATTATATGACTACTTTGTATTCTAAGTATCAGAAAGTTTAATTTCACGAAGAACAGGAGATACGATAACGAACTGATAGCTTGTTGCGTTAAAATTATCCTTAAATTGAATAGAGCACGTGCCGCAGATGCCTCCTGAAAATATAAAACCTACTTGCTTATTTCATTATTGCAGTACTATTCTTAGGATATGTTTGGTGAAGTTGCTGACATTACGTGAAAGAATGCAAACTGACTGACGAAAAATTAAGATCTCAAACCAAGAACCTCCAGCAAGTACCAAGCGATTAAAAATGTATATTTAACCTGCAAAATAAAATGACTACAGTATGATATGTATAATATATACTATATTAAAT
Source organism: Rhyacophila evoluta (assembly GCA_022683975.1). Taxonomy (NCBI): domain Eukaryota; kingdom Metazoa; phylum Arthropoda; class Insecta; order Trichoptera; family Rhyacophilidae; genus Rhyacophila; species Rhyacophila evoluta. Next base: position 13,039 of record JAGVSQ010006772.1, on the reverse strand, counting down.
TCAAATCTGAAACATAAGGCTCTACACTCCGTGTATTTTAATTGTTTAAAATAAATTCATAAGTATGTTACTTCGTCTCCAATTTTAAAATTAAATTAAAAAACCTTTAGGTATCATGTGATAAAAAATATTAATTTTTCCATCTGAACGAATTATATTTAAGAAAAGGGTATGGCTTAACTCAATACGTTATTTCCACGAAGATTATATATCAGCCACTCACTCAACTTAAAAGAAATGCACTCTCACATTTTTTAAATTTACAATCTCTAGTACCAAAGAGTAAATAATAATTACCAATCGGTTGCCAAAGTGCTAACTCAACACTATTGTTATTTGTTATACCACGTTCAATCTGAAAATGGAGCATATGTATTTACACGGCACGAAGATATCTATTCCGAATGTTGAGTATGTGGAACTTTGCAGTGTAAAAAAATATTGACAAATTATTTTTTACGAGAATTGTTTTTTGGATAATTGCTCAACCCAATGGGCATCTAATCCCCTCATTTTTACCATACTCTATCGGGAAGACTCTCTATCAATATTAACTTATTTTGTAGTCTTCAAATTGTATATATATATTTTCATAGTCTTTCGACATCAATTAAGCCAATTGATCGTGTACACTCTGGTGATTGGCAATAAAAGTCTTGATAGAAGTGCGCAACGTTCGTTTGTCAATGGTATACGTATGCCATACTAGTCTAAATATGTGGGATACGGTAATGGGGAAAACAGTTATTATGGTTTTGAAATTTAATTTCGATATGAAAATTTTCAAGGAAAATTATCACTTGACAGTTTATGGTTACTTTTAGATCAATCTGTATGCACAGTTGAGTAAAAAAAACATATTTTTTTACAAACGAAATTTTCCGTCATACAAAAAATATCCTTCGTAATATCTGCGAAGTGTTTTTTTAATCAAAATTGGATTCCCAGATTAAAATTAAATTGACACAAAAAAATGGTTTTCTGTTACTCATCTCTTTTTATGTGAGACCATTTTTTATATTATATTTCCCGTTACCCAAACTTCATTAAACATTTTTTTTATATTTCAAATTCAACTTCCACGTATTTTTTTTGGACGTTTCATAATATGTTATTTTAAAATAGATTTAATGCGAAATTGATGTAGCGGGGATTTAAATTTTAAAATTCTACAGTATTTTTACGCGGAACTTTATTTAAATTTTTTAAAGTTATTTTTGTAATAAAATTTATACTGTTTGCACATGCTTTCAATGTAATATTTTTATGAATATTCCTTTGGCTAACATGTTTTATTATACCATTAATATAGCAACCACTGTTTTTTCTTTAGCTTAGTTGGTAGCGTGCGCGCCTAGCAATCCGGGAAATGCGATTCCCTGAATTAAAACATCCAAATAAATAGAACTGGATAACCATCTAGTTTAGTAATTGTTTGATAAATTATTTTCGAAGAAAATAATCTTTCAATACGTTCTCGAATTGCGGAGATCTATGTACTACAATTTTTCAGTAGATATCTCCACAATGTGTAGACCCATATAGTCCACTTTGGAAGCGAATATGGTATAAGAAAAAGATGAATATAAACCACAAAAATAGGTTTATTGTTAGCTATGCTCATTTAAATTATGTAATGGGTAGTCAAAAGATTTTTTGCGTTAATTTTTATTTTGCTTAATATTTAGATGTAAGCAGTGTAAAAATATCTGATGTAGAAATAAGTTACATATATGTATATTGATATCTGCGATTTTAATTGTTATTTTTGCAGAGTTTTTAAATGAGACTTAATTGTCCCCAAATAATCTTAATAGCGATGTAAGATTTGAGTTTACAGCCTTATGCAAAAAAAGTAAATACTCTGTGACAGAACAAGTTTGAGTCTCACAGCTGCCAAAAGTTTAGTGTTAATATCGTGAAAAACTTTTACGTATTGATAAGTGAGACTGAAAATAATGTTTGTTTGTTTTTTTCAATAAAAATATCCAAAAACTATTTATCGATGACAACGCTAAACTCCAGGACTATTCTGTATATTTTTTATAATACGCAATGTCTTTACTTCTTATGTATTATATTACTTAAGAAACGAGTGTCAAATGACATTTAAATTTATCGGAAACATCTTTTTTTAAGATTTAGATTAAGTGTCTACTCAAGTGTTCGAGGTTTTTTGTCTGATTAAATCTTATTAAGACCAACTTCTGGTTCTGGTTCAATAAACTCTAAAAAGCTAAAAGTAAAGCCTTAAAATATTAAAGTCCTACATGAAAGTTTTAGGAAACTTCAAAAAAGCCCTGAAAATAAATAAAATCCACTGTGTACGAGTACTTATAGTAAGTGTGTGTATATATATCAGCAAGAACTTCTTACGAAATTACTCTCAAATTTTTAAATACATAAAGCTGTTTCAAAAATGAGTTGTATGAGCCCTTAAAAATGGTTTCAAAAAGTTTAAGTTATATGGATAACATAGTATTAATACGTGCGAATAATTCAAAGATAATTTATTACGTAAAAAACACTGTTAATTAATATAACAACGTTATTTAATAAAGTTATTTTGATCGTGTGACGTAATAATTAATTGGAGAGAAATTAAACTATGAATTATTACGTGAAAGTAATTGAAAAGCGATAAATAATTGAATTTTCTTCACGATTTGAAAATGTACCAAATTACACCATAATATATTGTAAGATTTCTCCAGTCAAACTGACAAAGTGGTTTTTTGTATGATTTTTTTACGTACACATTTCAGTCTTTTTGTTAGGGTAAATCAACAATAAATGCAAGAAAAATAATTTTATTTAACATACTGTGAATATAATAAATTATTAATTCAAGGCACTTTAAGCATAAAATAAATGACAAAAAATAATTCATTTATTATGTTAAAAGCACAAAAAAAAGTATTTAAAAGTATATTAATAACAATTAAAAAGTTATAGCATATTATGAAAACATAAAAATATATGCATTCAATTCTAGTGTATTTAAAAATATACAATGTGGTTATTCAGTTATGCGAATTTTCAGTTTTTTAAAGCTTTTTTAGGCTTAAGTTTGAGTTTTTGTTTTATTTTTCGGATCTGACAGAAGAACTTTTCAATCAGTATGATTAATTATATACATTTGAGTCTCCCCGGTAGTGTAGTTGGTAGCGTGCACGCCTAGTAATCTGGAAAATGCGAGCTCGAATCCCCATCTGTCAGATTTTCGAAATCTGAAAATAAAGGTACTGGATGTCCATTGCGTTGAGTAATTGTCTGACAAACAATTCTCGTGAAAAATAATCATCAAACATTATCTTCACATTGCGGAGATCCATATATTTTTCTTTCAGGATGGATATCTTCACACTATGTAGATCCATATGCTCCACGCTGGGAGCGAACATGGTATAAAAAATACATATGTATATATAGTAGTATATGAACAAAAATGTAGGCGGAAATAGTTCTCTAATAGTTAAATTATAATACGATTGATGTAATATATACTGTCGCGAAAGATTTTTATACCACTTGTATGTTTTAATTTAAAATAAAGTGATGTAAAATACTTTTTCGAAAGATTTTTAATAAACATTTGAGAGGTGTAAGTAAGGATAAAAAATATCCAATAGCCTGATAAAATGAGTTTTTAGATAAGTAGAGAATTTATCTCGAACGAAAAAGTAAATGTTTACTCGATGCAAAGTTTATATAAATATTTAATTCTTTCAAATGCTGGTTTATATTTGACTTTGATTGTGAACAACCCTAATTGGTGGTAACTTGTAACGGACTTTCATTTGCCGGTAATATCCTCACCATTATTGCAATTCCTGGTTCTGTCAGCAAATAATAGCATTCACTTTAGTATGAACGCTAAATAATTATAGCAAATTTGTGATCGAGTTATAATGCGAAAGAAATGGGAATGCCCTTGTTAAATTCAGTATTGAACATAGCTGGAAAAATGGAATTAAAGCTTTTTAAAAATAATCGTTTTGCATTGTATTATTTTTTTTATTATGTTTAAAGAAAGAAATATGTACTTTATATTTTGATTATAAGTGACAATATATATAAATGGGGGTCATAATGTGAATAAGCTTTTGAGAAATTCATTTTGGAGCTTTTGATTTAATGCCCTAAAAATATGGCTTATTGTAAACAGTTTCTCTGCATATCTAAATAGCCATTTAACCCAAAGTGATTTCGCTTAATGTTTGCAAGCCTGCAATTTTAGTCGTTTAAACGATTTAGTACCTTCCATTTAAGGCTGCACGGGGTCGAAAAGGTGTGTATTACTCCCCAGAAAAGTGTCACGGATCCCAGACGTGTGTGCGCGTCGAGTAATCTTTACGATTTCCCAGAACGGTAGCTGGGAAATGCGATTTTCCTTTATTTCCTTGCCTGCCGCCTAGTTGAATGTTAGCAGTCAACGAAAACTGCAAAGTGTGTTCAGAAAAATTGGCGCACTGAGAGTTCTTCTCCAATATACAAAGAAATAAAAAATAATAAGTAATTTCATTTTACACATTACATTATTATAAACAATACATTCAGTATTAAGATCTTACAATATATATAAAAACATATCGTGTAATATATATGAAAATATTCTTATATTCTTTTCCAACTGTAAAATTATTATCGTTTGATCTCAAATTACGCAATCATGTTTAAAACTTTACGTTTTAGATAAAGCTCATGAAACCAAAGTAAAATTAGAAGTAACTTTGCATTAGATTTACACAAAAGTTATAATCAATTGTTTGATCAATTCAGAAAATAATACTTGGAGTCAATAAACTCATAGATTAGTTTATTTCATTTCAAAATACTTTCGTAAAAGTTTATTGTTTATTGAGCTTTTTTTACTTTTAATAGATGTGTTACTTGAGTTTTAATCTATACGTAATTAGTGTTCAAAACTTTTTGTTTTTTATCAGGCAGTAAAACTTAATATTTTAATTTGTTGTTGCAAAGATAGAGCAAATAAATCTACACAATGTGAAAACAATGTTAAAGTTTGTTTTAAATAAAAAAACTGGTTGCATATCAGCCAACAAACTTAACACCAAATCCTCGAAATTTAATACTTAAATAGCAGCTGGAAAACTTTAAACTTAAACGTACACCTATCAGTCACAAACGAATATGACTCACGAATCGTATTAATTTTTTTTAAAAAATCAAAAGATATAATATAATGCGTAAATTAATTCATTTATAGGTACGTTTTGAAATAATAGAAAATGTCTGAAACTTTAAATTTAAGCGTAAAAAAAGACGTGTGATACCATGAGACCGGTCAAACAAACTGTATATACGCTTTAATTCTTGTTAATATTTTATTTGTATAATGAATATTAATTAATTGTAAAATACGTGTCATATTTTAAAAGTTCAATTTTAAGCTGTCGATATTTTAATAGACTTGTCTAAAGTAGAGAAATAAATTCTAATTTAGTCTCAAAGCTTTGATGAAAAGCTTTATAAAGAGATAAAGATGAATTGATGACCGAATAAATAGATGAATAATATAGTAAACACCACATGAGCGTGGTAAGACTGTAAAACTTTATGGTATACATAAACATCTTTGTTTATGGTAATAATTAATTAATTTTAGCTTTGACAAACATGTTTTGATCCGACCGTTTCTCTAAGGGAGACTAATGGTCGAGCAAAGGAATCATTAGTTAGAACTGCTAAGTCAAATTACCTAGCATTGTTCATTTGGGGAGTATTTATACATACCACAATAGGTCGAAAGTTAGTTTGCTTTGTGTCTTTCATATATTGTTATAGATAAAGCGACCCGACTTCACAACAATATATGACATTATAACAGAGTCTTGACGTGTTATTGGCACAAAAACCCACCTACTCTGTACATACTACAATGAATATACTTTAAATGAGGTCAGTATTAATATATCGCTTTGATAACTAACTACTCGAGAACACACACTGGAGAGGACAGATTATAATTCTGTGACTGCATATAAAAATATATACAGAATCATGGTTTTTATCGTCCAGTCGAGCTAAGTGTAGAGGTTTGTTTAGTTGTAAGTCGTTTTAATTCTCTTATTTTGAGTTTTGCACTTGCATACCTATTTAAATTTAAGTCATTTCACTTCTACTTTGAAAACTCAAAAGCCGAATTTAGTATTTTTTAAACTTTAACGGCAATATATGGCAAGCATAGGAATCTTTGTAATCATAATACTCAACCTAGTTCTTTAATGTCAATCATATTTATAAGAATTTGTATCGAATACGAGGAGTGATTGTCTATGTATTATTTCAACCGATGAAAGTATCCTTTGTACGCTCACTCTGTCATCAGATCTGGTATTTACCAGGTACGTTCAGGAGTCTCGATGATGAGTCATTGAAAAATATACCTTATTCGATGAAAATATTTTGATTATCATTAATTACCTTAACGAGCTAACCAATTGACTCACAGCAAATTCTCGCGAAAGAATCTGTCAAAAATAACTTTTTATACCGCAAAAAATCTATATATGGTCCATCTTTAAAGTGGTTATTCTTAGAGTGTTGAGTTCCATATATTATACGTTTGGACATGCTATGAAAGGTTTTTGAAATTTTTGTATTTATTCAAAAGCTTTTTTTTACCATGAAACTACTTAATACGCCTTCATATCAATACATATTGTTATAGGCTTGACGAGAAAAAACTAGCATATATTTCAGTAAATATGAAAGCTTTAGAATTACAATTGAATTCTATTTAGCCAAATTTTTTTGTATGAGGACAAATACATTGTTTATTGTTATATTACGAGGACGAATCTGTAACGGCATACTTTTCCGAGATTGGAGAAGGTGAGGTACGCCATTGGAGTGGAAATAGAGGTGAATATCTAAAGATTAGGGAAAATATTTCAAATATTATGTAAACTTGTGTGAATCTGACTCAATTCTGATAATATTGCCATGTTTTTTTGGGATACTGCGCCTAATCTAGGCTTTACACTATCTTGCCTTTCCGTTTCCGTTTCCGTTTGCATATTAAGTGTCGTATGAACACCATTTATAGATGGAAAAAATGACATCAATAGAGATTGCATGTGAATTTTTACAATAAAATGTAACTTTATAAACAAAATTTTGAATTTACACATACTTAAATCATAAGGTAAACAATAATGTATATTTACAAATATAATCAATTGTACACGTTTTGATACTGTCAAAATCAACTACCATATGAATATCATTAAATATACATTAGTATCGTGATATTAAATAATAAGTGCGCTTTTTTCAATCGATTACAGTATTAAATGCATTTTTTTAAATTATTGTATGATAGGAAATGTTAGCTATCAACCATCGATGAAAAGTATGAAGTGAGTTAATTTATCCAATTATTAGAATGTCTTATTAATATATTTATATGATTTTCTTGTTTGTACGTAAGGCAGTTGATGAGAATTAATTTGAATTTATTTACATTTATTTATAAGAAATGGAAATAAAACAGATTTTAATTTATAATTCATGATTTTTTATGACAAACCTACTATAACTTTAATTACACGTTACTTAAGTTTATATTGATTTGTTTTGTATAAGAAATTATCTATTGTATTTTAATAAAAAGGTAAATGTTTGTTTGTTAAAAATCCTAAATCTCCGAAAGTTCTTCATTGATTGCTTTCAAATTTTGACACAACGTTTTATTTAAGTACACGCATGTTTAATATACCTATTGTTACATAGATGTTATACCTGTGACAGTAAAAACATACTTTTTTTGAAAAACAACGCCATTACTTTTAACAATTTGAGTCACAGCAACGGATGGCTGGGTACCGCTAGTTAAGAATAAAAAAATCCGCTTTAAAGCTAATTTTTAAATGTTAATTGTATTTCGTATTCAAATAAGAACACTATTTTTCAAGAAAATCAGTCGAACGATATAATTTAGTTTTATTTATATATATTTAAATACAAATACATATCATTCCTGAATAAGTTATACTACATTATATTGTATATTGAAATGTTTTTTTTTTTATTTCATGGTATATTTAGATCTAATATATAAAACATGAAATTTATTTATTGTAAATAGATATATAATATAACATGGATTCATTGCGATAACTCATATTAACACATTATTAACCCTCATTGAGTGTTTGCTATTTTAATAGTTAAAATATTTTTTCTTTCCATGATTAGTACGTTATTTTACAATTTTAATCCCTTAAGCTAGAACTTTATTCGAGCAAATCTATATTTAAATACGTTTGTCGCATAAGCAATAATTTGTTTTTATGTATTCAACTAAATTGTTAAACTTAAAATTGAAATTATGAAAAATTGGCCATTATATATAATTTATTGACACTACACAAAAATGCAAAAAATATTTATAACACATCTGATAACACGATGCCAATAATATAACGTCTTGAGCATATCTCAAATCTATACGATGTGTTAAAAAGCCATTATTTTTTGTACATTTACTTTTGATTAATGATTTCCCAAGATATTACTTAAGAAAAACAGTATTTAAATAATGTTATGAACTATGTAAAAATAGTTGAGTCATTATCATTAACAAACAATAATTAATTTCAAAGATAAATGCTTTTGAAAGAAACGTTCTTACTGTAACAGAAACTACTAATTACATGTAATAGTAAAAAATATACATTAATTTTTTTTTGATTTTTTTTTACAATGTGTAATTATGCCAGTCGCAATTTACATACAAATAGCAGAAGACGTGATTCGTTCCATTTGTTTTTTTTTTTCATTTCGACACCTCTAAAATTTTAACCCCTTCTCCATGTTTCACTCTTGAGAGTGAATTTCACTTTTGCGTGTTCTACTTCCTTTTTTCACGAACGTGTGTGGTGACACAAATAAGGGTTACCGTCACTTAGAAGTGTCCAGTGACAACTCGTGGAGATTGAAATAATAATTAATTAATAAAAAAAATGTTTCAATTAATAGTTAAGCAGACTACTAACAGTATATTATCAAATAACTAATAATAATGTCTGCCTGGTAGAGTAGTTGGTAGCGTACGCGTCTAGCAATCACAGAAATGCGGGCTTGATTCCCCATATATCTAAATGCAGGGCTAGATACTCATCGGGTTGAGAAATTGTTTGACAAACGATTCTCGTGAAAAATAATCTGTCAAACGGCCTCACATTGAGTAGATCCATATACTCCTCTTCCAGATGTGAAGATATCTTTACACTGTGAAGATCTTTTTACTCTACGTCGGAAGCAGTCATCATCGTTGTATTTTTAGGCATATGATGATTTTTAGAATTAAGAGAGTTCAGTTTGTAAACTAATTTTTCCTCTATTTTAAATTCGATATTTATTGTGGTGACACCATGGTATTTGTATATATATATAAAAAATTAACTATGATAACGAAATTATTTTAAAAAATCATTTTCATTTTATCAACACAATACGATTCTAATGAAGATAATTTTAATACAGCAGCAAAATCGTTCTGTTTTTTTATCATGTACAATTAATTTAAGAATAAAAAATATCGGCTTACAGATAAATAAGCCATCTATATGAGTAGCTATAATGTGGAAATTTAACATAATATATTTGTGGGTTAATTGTATTCGAATTTTTATTACTGAATTAAAATTGCACACGTGCATCTATCTTTATTTTATTTATGGCTTTGTATGTATTATATCCGTACGTTTTAAATTTTTAATAAAGCTTATTGTATCAGAGAAAGAGAAATATAAGCATAAGTTTTGTGTTACTCGGTAAAGTTGAATATATTCAGACGTAATTAATTATTAAAAAATGCGTAGAGACTTAATTAAAATTTAAATGAAATAATATATTCTACGTCACTGTAGGAGAGGAAACTGGTGTTGAGGGAGCCGCGAAAGGATATAACCGAAATAGTAGAGCGGGCTGTAAAAAGAAAAAAGTTTCACCACTAACGGCAGTTTCCCCTTTCGGCTCGTACCTACCGTCTACCACTGCATTGTACTTTCTAAGTGAAGTTTTATATAACTCGAACGAGATGCAGAAAAAATATAAATTTAAATAAAGTATGTAGCATGATTTTTTTTTCGTAATTCGTTTCCATAATATTAAGCTTTAAAAGAATGTATGATTAAAGTATTTTATTTAAAACCAAAACAGACAAAAAAATATTTATCACGACACACTTAAAGCATATATTTAGATAATACGAAAAAAAATAATTATTTTGATTCAGGGATTTTTATTTTAATTTTACCCTGTCCGCTATGAAAGTTTATAATATTTGTAAATGACAATATGGATGCCAATAAATTATATTTATATATAAAATGTTAACACTTATAATATATAGGTAGTTTTTTCATGAGAGATAGTTTTAAGTTAATTGATCGTCTAGCGGTCTAGTGTTCGCTACTGCATCTTCGATCTTTTTAAGGCAGTTGTGGAATTCGCAGGCTTTTGCGCTGAATACGTAGTGCGTATAGTATCACGTGGTCGTGGATGTATTATTGTTGTAGCAAAAATGAATGGGGGAAAATGAACAAAATTGAATGTTTTTTGATTCAGAAGAATAAATAAAAATGATTTTTGCAAGAATTATAGTAAATGGAAATTCAAAGCCTAATTTTGTTAGTCGATAATATTGTTTCAATAATTTCAATTTCAATAGTTTCAATGATTATGTCTACCAAATAGAGCTCTTGATTAAGTGAATTGAATTCAACATCAATTTTAATTAAATACATGAACGCATCGTTTTTGTCGCAGGTAGGCTTAAATTATTTGTTGGTTTAAATTGGTGAATAATTGAGATAATGTGTTTGTAACTATTTCCATTATTATTAACTATTATCAAATAATAAGTTTAGATATTGACTTTCGAACGGCAAAATGACTCAATTTTTACATTTTTTTTTATTTTCTTTATACCATGTTTGCTTCTAGCGTTGAGCATATAAATCTACACACTGTGAAGATTTCCACTCCGAAAGAGGAGTATATGTACCTTTGCAACGTGAAGACGTCTTGACAGATTATTTTTACGAGAAATATTTGTCATAGAATTGTTTGTCAGGCAATTGCTCAATGCAATGGGCATTCAGTCCTGCATTTTTTGGTTTTTTAAATCCAACAGATGGGGATTCGAACCAGCATTCACCGAATTGCTAGGCGCGCACGCTTCCAACTACGCTAACCGAGTTTTTATAGGAGGCACTAATAACGACCATTTAATGAGTTTGGGCCAAAGTCAAAATACTAATTAGACAGAACTTTGAAGTGCATGATGAATAAAACTGATGGTTAATGTACTTTATTTATATTATATACCCAACTAATGTGCCAACCATTCACCCACTCTGATCTTACACCTGGTCTTAATCAGGTGTATCCCGGAGCTCTTTTATCAAGAAGCGATGTGCTTTATTCGATGGAAATATCTCAGGAGTAAAAATAAATTACCCAAGACTTAGGTTACCTCCCACTTAAGTGTGCTAAAATTAAAAGCAACAAAATATTTTTAAAAAAATGGAGACTTATTTGGATCATCACGCTCGCCGTATGATGCCGATTTTTTTAAGGCAGTGAAATTTGCTCTTGTATTAACCAAGTCGTATAGGTTCTCTACATATAATATTAATTAAATAAGTGATTTTTAAAAAATCAATCAATGCGATGTAGTCGAAGTCTTTTTTTCTGGTCGGGAAATTTCCTTGTCTTTTTTTCAAACCTAAAAGCTAAATTTTAGTACGTTTATATTCATTCAGAGTTTACAGTATTTTATTCTTTCGACAGAATTTTTGTTAAGTAGTGGTATTGAAAAAAAAACTATTTGAACAAAAAAACTGTGGGTTGCGTTATTTTGTCTTTCTACAGTCGATATTTGCAAAATGTATATATGACATAATTAAAATCAGCATTTCTACTGAGTGTAAGTCCAAAGTATATTTTTGTCACTTACTTTTTTCGATTGGCTGGTATATGACTCTTACGTACATTTAACACATCACAAAAAAGTTCTTTGATAATAAAATGTAATGCGAAATACGTGATTCTCTTATCTGTATAAATTACATAATTTTTTTCTACGCGAACCTCGTTCGACTGCTTGACTTTCGATGGTCTTTTTTGTCGGAGTGATGGTTATCTCTCTACCAAATGTAGGCAATTTTTATTTATATGTAAATTATATTGAATATTTTTCCGGGCGGGTTTTTGAATTTCGTTTCTTATAAAATAAATAATGCTACAAACCATTACGTAGTCCGTTTTGAATAAGAAACGATCAAGATAATTTTCGCATTGTAAATAAATAGAAAAAAAAAATCTTTTCTTTTCACACTTTTCGTATTTATGTTAATTTGTAAAAATGTATTTATACAGTAGGTCTTATCATTTTAATAAAAAATATCAAGGAATATATTTGTATTTGTCATAATTTTTATGGAAAAATGTAATATAAAAATTAATTGATAGAAAATACATAATAAAACATTGAATTAAATAAAAGCCCATATCAAAGAATTAAAATTACGTTGAGTATGTGGTATCACTTTAAAAGTCAACGACAATGCCGTAAATAGAGAAGCTCAAAATATATATATATATTATATGAGCACGATTTAATATTAATAATTATTTTTGCTGTTCATAAAATAATTTATATATTTTGCATATATTGTAACATTACAAATTACAAGTTTAATACTTTAACCGTATGATATACATATAGTTATAACACAAATATTAAAAACATATTAAAATATAAAAAAAAGAATGAAGAAAAAATTACAATATATATAAATATAAATATAGAAGGAAAAAGAGTGTCTGCCAAGTATGTAAGACAGACCCTATTCTGATGACGTATGTAATAGCGTCCATCCAACCTCGCTCTCACCCAAGATATCAATATCTGAGGCAATTTCGTTAAACATCACTATTGCTCTCCGTATTGGTATGACTACTGGCAGGATAGTTCTGCATTTAAAAATGAAAAACAGCTGAT
>JAGVSQ010006771.1:0-15987 GCA_022683975.1 Rhyacophila evoluta | reverse complement strand
TCCATATACTCCTCTTTCGGAGTTGATATCTTCACAATGTGTAGATCCATATGCTTCACATTGGGAGCGAACATGGTAAAAAAAAGAAAAAAGATACTGTACTCAATTTCCAATAATAACAGTACAAAAATCCATATACTCTTTTTTTGGAATGATTATATTCACACCTTTGAAATTAATTTATTCCATTTCTGGAACAAATACGGTATAAATAAATTATAAAAGTATTAATATACAAGAAGAAAAGATTTTTTTTTTATATGTACATAACTGACCTTTTTCAAGGTGTTTGGCAAAATATAATAAACACGTATAAATTTCATTAATACAAATACAGGTACTAATATCTTTTTATATTTATGGAAATTTTAACACCAGAACCATGGTCTTATTCACTTTATAATCTACTTTTTTTCATCAAAATTCTCACACATATTTACAGAATTATTGGATATAATGTGTTTCTAACTCTTATTTTTAAATTGTATCACGTTTAAAAGTAAACAAAAATAAAAATGAAATCATATTTTAGTGAAAAGTAAATATTTTAAGTTTGACAGTCCTTAATAACTAATAGACATACATAATTATTCAAGAGGAGTTTTAGAGTTAGGTGGTTGTTCTATAAGTTTTTGACGTTTCGAAACGCCACCAAATACTACAAGATGTATTCTATGGAGTTCTAGAATACAAGCAAGATCTGGAAGAATGATAGAATACTGGGGAGTTACATATCGCCCCTTTATGGGTAAAACTCTATAACTGAATTTTTATAGTTTTGAGATATTGAGGTTTTAAGATATTTTTTGCGATATAAAATCCGTTTCTTCAGTTTACACTCTTTTGGTTTTTTTCTGTTAATAGGATAACTATCATCAAACTGATATGCCTTATAAAAATTAGTGGATCTATAAAAAAAAGTTATTTTGGCCAAAAATGCACTTAATGAGTTGTACCTTTAAAGGGACGATATATTCTTAAAGGGTGCATGTGGTGTCTATGTGCTAAATTTGAAGAGTGAATTTTTTAAAAGAAAAAAAAAATAAGCATAGAAATTGAAGTACTAATTTTTCTATAAATGAGTTTTTGTGAACGTTCTATATTTATGGAAGACGCTGAGTTATTCGTCATTTATCGATCGCTCGGGCGAAAATGCACAAAGAAAAAGCTATTACTTGTTAGGGGAAGCACGTTGCTTTAAAGCTGAGTAATTTGAAAAAAAACATTCATCAGAATGCAAATTCGAGTAAAATAATCAAACGGGATTACAAATGGGAAATGAAAACTATCCCTCGTTTTTATTTTTTTAGTGTTTTTTACGCCATTCAAGTTAGAATCTTTTTTAGACTATCACTGGATTTTTATGTAAACCCGTTGGTTACTAATTGATTACCAGTGTTTTTTTTTTTTTTGCCCGATTTTTGTCAAATTTTCATTTTGAAGACAAATTAATATAACATTTGTTTAATGAAATAATATTTTTTCGTCTCAAAATTAACATTTTGTTAATTAATCATTCTTTACAACTACGTGACAGTAATTTTAAGCAAATAGTCTGTAATTGACTGTGATCTTGACGTTGTGACATATTTTTTTAATAATTATAGTTGTATATTTTGAGCGCACACGTAGATTTTGTATAAGACGACTGATAAATTTATAGATGAATAAATAAAATAATTCACTTAAAATTCTTGCTGAAAAAAGTTGTGGCCAGAAGTGATCACTGGAAAAAATGTTGTACCACCAATAGAAGAAGAATACCAAAAAATAATTAGCATTTGTGATGGTATTGGCGAATAGTGATTCGATGACCTGAATATTTAAGATATCGAAGTAATTTTAAAGAAACGTGCTTTTGATGAAGAAAAAATTATCGAAATGTTAAATAAACCTATCATGATTTATGACACAGAAAGCAATTGCACAAAGCACTACATGTCCCATAGTAAATACAATAAATAAAAATTTGAGGTTAGTTGATAAGTAAGTATAAGATAATATTTGTAAGAATTGTTGATGGGTAAGTTATAATGTAACTTTATAGAAAATGATTATGTAAAGGAAATAAATTTGAAGTTTAATTGAGAATTACAAAAATGCTTGCCTCCTTATCATGAAATGAATAGAGATTTACCGCTAAAAGAAGATAATCGCTTGTAAGAATCCAAAAGTACTCAAGAATTCTAACGATAATGAAAACTTACAAGCCATCTCGAAAGATGTCAAATGAATAGTATTGTAAGTGATAACCATAATGAGTGATCTATATCGTACTAGTAAATTAAATAAATACATAAACTTATGTTTTATGTTTTTTATTGGAAAAAATAAAGGATTTATTATTTAACTAAGCTTCGATATATTTTTGGAAAGCATACTTAGTTTTTTTTCAAATTCAAACTTTGTATAACATGGATTTATAGTATACGACATTTTTGTTGAACTATATGACCGCGTTATATAAAAACCGAGTGTATTGTTCTTTTTAAGAAAAAAAAAATTTGGAAAAAGAAGTACCTAACGTAATTCTAGATGTCCGGGGGGGTTGTATACAGGATGTTTATTTAAACAAATATAGCTGTCCAAAGCGTATTCTATAGAAAGAAAAACAAAGTGAAATTCTCTCAGTATTTTTTGTTGCTACGAAGATGTTTTTTTACCATGTCCAAATAATTTTGTATTCATAGATACTTATGAAAGAAAAAAAAATTGTCGTGCCGTGGGGCGAAATGTTTATGATAAATATTTATGTTTATGTCAAAGTTCAACGATATCTATTTCTTTTTTTATAAAATCTCTATGACCGCCTTTAATGTAAAGTTATAGGTTAACCATACACTATGGGCAGTGGGAGCTCGTAACTAAAATTAGTGCAAGTATTGCTCAAACCAAATTTTAGCTTTTGTTTTAAAAACTGTAAAAGGAAACTAACGTGTATAAAAAAAAATTGTTCATAAACTTTAATAAATTCTAAAAGAATCAAATAGAATAAATGGTGGAAGGATGATAATCTAATTCTACACTTTATCACATTCAAAAATATGGTACACGGGTTTTTAAATACAACACATGTGGAGTAAAAAAAACTACCTATCAACAGCACGCTGCAATGAGCTCTGTGGGAGAGACAGTGTTTTTTTTCACTCACAGCCTCACGTGCAGCTTTCTATGTGCGCATGCGCATAACAGTCAAACACCACGCCGTTGGAACATTGAAGCGCACAGTCCAATACAAAAATGTTTGTATCTTTCTTTATAAAATGAGGAAAGGCTACTGACATTTTGCTTAAGAATTATATACTGTATAAGCATAAAGAAAAAAATAAAGGAAAACGACTTATTATATTAAATTAATGTTATCGATAATATCAAGTGGAAATAGGGAGTACTGTAATTCCACAGTGTCTATATATCAGCCACCACTGAATATAGGTTAGGCATCTAAGTTGAAGGTTTTAGATTCAGGATAGTTTAAAGAAAAGAAGAGATGTAGGCTAAAAAAATAAATTGATGCAGGACTTCTAATTCTCATAAAAAATCAGTCGAAGTAAGACTTTACAATGTATAGATTTATTTTTTCTAACTTTAGAGTGAACGAGGTACAAAAACAAATCTTATCTAAGAGAAATGTATTGATACTATGCTTAAGTAAAAATGATGCATATTTCAACATAAAAAATAAGTTTTATGACAAATATTTATTTTCAATAAGGAAGAAAAATGTATGTCATAAATAAATGCCCCAGCAAACAATACAAATGATTCAAAAACTCTCACCTTCATCTGTTGTATTCATCAGAGATTGATTTTTCCGTGTGCATACGTATTACAAAACACTAGCAACTGTTATATAAAATTTTCACCCTCGAGTAAAAACTCACCAGCCAATATATTTAATTTATGAGAGATTAATATTTAAATTAAATTTATCCTTAATATAAATGATAACTTTTGATAGTTGGTGAATTAAATTTTGTCGGCTGTTGCTTAAAACGTATGAAAACGTTTTGGTATTTTCTTTCTAGATAAAGCTCTAAATTATAAGAAAGCCAGTATTTCATGATTTTGATAAAAAAAACTCATTTGATGACGACAATATTATATTATATTAGATAAAGTGATTGACGTAAAGTGAAGTATATTGAATTTTTCAGTCACGTATAAAATGCTTTTTGATGTTGAGTATAGAATTATTATACAGCTATTTTTATAACGGTGAATTTAAGGTCATATACTGCCGTGATGTATACGTTTTAACTTGACTTATACGTGGTGTCTGTATAATACATATATAACTACTAATAAACTGATTGCGATAGAGGCTTTGAACGAAATCTCCGGGTCAGAAATGTTGACGAAAGGACATTTAACCGCAGGCTTAATTTTCACAAAGCTTTCAGTCCTGTGACATCGCCAGAATTATTCATTCCAACGTTAATAAATTCCCCATGACTATTTACCTTCATTATTATTGATGCGTTACACGAGTATTCAGATCTCTCTCTGGATTAGGATTATAGAAATAATACAATCGTTTTACTTTCAAAATATCTGAAATATGTTATAATATTTACTCTTTCGTTAGTAAAATTCACGAAATTAATCGAATTGGGTATGCCGATTTTTGAACAACGCTCTTCTATTTCCAAAGAACGAACAAAATAAGCAGGAAAAATGTTCCAAATCGGTAAGAATAAGTATAACATTACTATTACTATTGGCTATTGCTCTTTCGCAATCAAAAGAGCACTTGAGAGGAAATTTGAATACATCGGATTAATTTATGTTACATTTTATATGTTTCTCTGAATAGCAATATAAATAATCCTTCGTTACTTTAGAAAAAATACAAATTATAGAGAGAGCATAAGTTATTTTTTCAATGCTGAAGTAAACTTTTTTTCGTAATGCTTACGTATTTTTTTCTATCCTAAAAATATATGATTTAGTTGTTATAACTTACCCATATCATTAGTACATATATCTAGTATTAGACTAAAATAAATAATAACATTTTATTAAAAAAATAAGAGAAATCTGAAAATAAGGAGACAAAGTGCACGGACGTACATGTACGTCCATACTTCTCAAAGGGTTAAAATAAAAATATGCATATACGCATTTTTAGATAGTTTAAAAAATATCTCGATATTGATGCTTATTTTTTTTTGTTGCTAATTTATAGTAAAACTTTGAATGCAAATC
This sequence comes from Rhyacophila evoluta, assembly GCA_022683975.1. Classification (NCBI taxonomy): domain Eukaryota; kingdom Metazoa; phylum Arthropoda; class Insecta; order Trichoptera; family Rhyacophilidae; genus Rhyacophila; species Rhyacophila evoluta. Next base: position 10,779 of record JAGVSQ010006771.1, on the reverse strand, counting down.
ACCTTTGTTTAAAGAGCTACGCGTAAGCCATCACTTGCAATTAAGCGAGTTTTGGCTTTTTATATGAAAATCTCTTGCACCCCTAATTTTGTTTCCCAAAGCTTAAGGGTTGTATACAGGCTAAATGACACTACTTTATACCATGATTTTTCGTTCTCAGTATCGTTCCATTATGTGAAAAATTTACCATCACTTAAAATTAAAATTAATTAATCAATTAGTCTTAAAATTCATCTACCATACACCAAATCATGTCATCATACTATAACGTTATTGAATATATCGTATGTATAGTACTCAACGTTCTTTGAGACTGATGGAATTTTGCCAGTTGCAAGAAGATGCAAGTAGAATTAAGGCTTTCCAAAGCCATATGTACCACGTATTGTATACTATTTTACTACGTAATACGAAGCTGCTTGGTTTGTTTGAGCATCTGTAAATTCCTTACGAAGTCAAAGCACTTCACTCACAATGCTTGGCATAATAATTATATAACATATAATGTGAGACGACATAATATATTAGTTAATATTTCTGTTTCAAGTTATAATATACGCTGCGGAGTGGATATACGCAGATATTGTTTATTATGGATACCTTAATCATCGCATGTATTGTATATGAAAGTGTTGTATAAGATAAAGAAACGTATACTCTAACACAGTGATCCGTAACCTTTTTTCGTCCACGGCACACTCGACGTTTTTTATAAAATTTCGCGGCAAACTACAAGAAAAAAAAATGCTACGACGGTATTTCTCATGTTTTTCAAATAATGGAAAAATGCGCCAAAGCACACCCAGCTTCGTCTCGCGGCACAACAGTTGCGTGGCACTACATCTTACTTCTTCTTTCTTATACCATGTTTGCTTCCAAATTGGAGCATATGGATTTACACAGTGTGAAGATATCCACCCCGAAAGTGGAGTATATGGATCTCCACAATGTGTATATGTCTTGACAGATTATTTTTTACGAGAACTGTTTGTCAGACAAATACTCGACCCAATGGGCATCCAGTCGTGTATTTTTCGGATTTTTAAAATCAGACAGATGGGGAATCGAACCCCGTATTCCTTGGATTACTAGGCACGCACGTTACTAACTACGCTACCGGAGAGACATCTCACAGCCCAAATTATTATTAATGATTTATAGGCATCAGAAATAAGTCTAGTAGTATCAAAAAAATATGTACGGAGCGGGAAGAGTTACTCAAGTCGGTCCAACCAGCTGTTGGATCCATCGGGCCATCTTACTTGGTTGCCACAAGGGCAAATTTCATTGCTTTCAAAAAGTTTACGGCGAGCGTGATGATCTCTTCACATGAATTGCTTGACCAAACAGTCTCCATTTTTTCAACTAGCTTCTTTTTATCATTATATTTCTTTTAACTTTAGCACACTTAAGTGCGTGGCAACCTAAGTCTTGGGTAATTTATATTTACTCCCGGGACATTCCCGCCGAATAAAGTAGATTGCTTCTCGATATCATAGCTCCGGGATACGCCTAATTAAGACCAGGTGTAAGGACGGGGCAGGTGGGTGGTGGGCACATTAGGTAGTATCAAATATATATTTTTAAATGTCCATTTTACATCAAAACATTACATTTAAAAAGAAATTGTCCATTATACAGAATTTTAAGAAAATCAATATTAATTATTAATATTCTTCTAATTACGTTCAGTAGTGAAAGCATTTATTTATTTTAAGTGTCGTGTACAATTTATATTAAGCTATACTATATAAAATACTTCCATATTTCATACATATAGGATTCAATAGTTCAATCGACTTGATGTCCATAAATAAACCTGAGAAGAAAAACTTTTACAAACTACTCGTCATAAAATCTTCTACGAAAAATATGTTTGTGGAAACGTGACTATAAATGTCGACAGATATTTTTTGATGTGACGCGTTTACGATTGAAGGAACTTACTATCCGCTTAATAAATTTTATTTATCACCTTGGTTACCGAATTTGTTATCACCTTGGTTACTTCAAAGTCCAAAATATATCAAATTTTATTCATAATTTAAGAGTCAATTCGAAAGTAAGTCACATTTTCTAGAAAAAATATTGTATAAATAATTTCGTATTCAGCATTGTATGTTTTAAATTCAAAAAGATTTATAAAAAAATACAACAAAGCTGTGAATTCGGAATACCTTTAAAAGTGCTACACACAAACTTACGCAAATATTATATAAGTACGATCATAAAAGTACGGTGACCATGTGTTTAAGAATTTACGAAATTATAACACTGTTTCAGTATTCATTGTTTCTGTTTTACGAACCTCACAAGGAAAAAAATGGTCTTTGAATTCAGTTCAGACTTGCGTCTCTTTAACATTAATTATAATTACTCATTATCGGTTGAGTAAGTTTACTATTATTATCATATCGTTTAATATTTTATTACCAACATTTTTTAAATAACGAAATTATATGTACCACTATTTTAATTTCGTTTTGTAATATAAACTATTAACTGTCTGTATAAAACCCACATAGCATTTTGGTAGTCAAATCGAGCTTGCAAGCTTAATTTTAAGCAATAATAATAATTGAAGCATCCCAATATAATGGTTTTTTTTTTGTCGGTAGATGGCTGGTTTTATAGTTTATATCGAATACACTGTAGGATTACTTAACATTAGAAGTTCCGTATTCAGGAGAAAATTTAATGGTGTTAATCAAATAATTATGCACACAAAATTGAACGTAAGTGTTATTCGAACGTGGAAAGGAAAAATTACGTAAGCCACATAGATATGTTTTTACAGTAGGCACAAAAAACGTTTATTTGATGATTTTGAGCCAAATTTATAACTTTACATAGAAACAGCCTCGAAATGCCTGAAGATTTAAACTGCTATTTTATTTACTCTATGTGATATTGATTTAATTTTAAGTTATTTAAAGAAAACCAAAACATTTATTAGGTGAAGCCTCTTTTCCTGGTCAAAAATTTTACAGGGCATCCTTTTTTCATACTTAAAAGCTATATTTAAACACTATTTCGACATTTATATCAGCTTACGTCCTTTTGATGTAACGTGTATTAAGTTGCATGCATTCATATTATCAAAAAAAAAATTTAATTGAGGGTTATGTTCTCTGTCTTTTCTACAGTCGATATATATTGTGTTAATGTATATTTAAGCCAAAACTCCATATAAAATAACAGCTAAATAATAAAATGTGATACTTTTTATTGCTAGTTAATATCAATTATATTATAAGTATTATAATTTTAAGTTTTCAGATTTATTTCTAAATGCATAATGCTGCATAAAATAATTAAATTTTATTTCCGCAACTTTTGATAGCTTTCGATTCAAATCCGAGACGGTTAACATTATTTTCTTTATCAATATACATGCACATCAATACTTTGCATATTTAGATCCGATCCCAACATTTCTATTCTCTTAGGAGTGTACATATTGGATTAAACATGTTTTTTAATATGAATTGGCAAACATTTATGAACGTGCGAATAATCACGCAATGTTTTACTTTATGAAAATACCTACTTCTTAAATTAAATTTAGATTTATCGCAAAAATATATGTTTGCGAATGTTCGTATATGTTTACGTCAAACATCGTAAAAGCTGTTCGTGAATTTTATGGTATCATGGAGATTAGGACATAGACATGAGTTCCAAAAATAGAGTAAGGCCAAAATCACTCTTTTCCAATATCGTAAGTTAATACAAACTTTGAATTATTGGATATAGGATTTTAGTTATCGCGTTATATGGTAGATTTTTGCGATATCTCGACTTGACACTATTATAATTTTGTGAAAAGATAAAATGAAATTTTACTTGTAAATAACGTAAATAGTATTTAACATTTGCTTAACAGAATCATCCGTTTACTATTTTTAATATATCGCCTAAATAATATTTGAGCTTGGTCTATATTTGGTAAATATATCCATGTGCTATTGTTAATTTATTTACTAGGCTTATAGTTTAAACATACTAAACTTAAAGCTCATTTTTTTTACAAAAAAAATATTATGTTTACAGTGATGTCATATTATTGTAAAACAAAATATACATGTCAACCTTATGGCTAAAAAGTATTCACCCTCAGCTTTTTAAAAGTGTTTTTATTTGCTAATCACAGTGTACACAACTAAAGACGCATTGTGTCAAAAGGAATCAAGTCAAATCATTGTCGAAATTATGTTTTAGATTTTCCTGCCAATGTTTCATGAAGGAAACGCGAATTAATTTTATTTCCTGGCATAATTGTTCTGTGGCGATCAATGCCTTTTTCTTAAACAGGCTGAATGTGTATGTCTGTCTATCACAGGAACTTTTTTCAAATGGTAAATATAATAGCAGCAATGTGAAATGTTTACATGTTATTTTCGTTTTCTTTTTTAGGTCAACTGTTTTACTTTTAGCTTTAAAAATTGTTATCAATAATCAACAAGAGATTTAAGATGCTTTATCCAGCAAAGTATTAAAATTAGTTTCTTATAATGGGACAAATAAAAACAATTTGAATAAAAAATGAGGTTAAATCTATCCAAGGTAAATCCGGTTATAATAAGCCCAATAAAAAATATTATATTATTTAAATCTGATAAAAGTGTGAACTTTTAAACTAATATCAAATTGGGTAAAAGAAAAGTAATAATTTCAGTCTTTGTGAACTTAAATATTGTCAATTGAATATTTTAACTGTGATGAAAATAAAATTTCTCTCTATCCGGGTTTCCATTCTGAATTCGATGTTACGGTAACACTTCCGTAGTAAGACAAAGTAAATCAAATTCTAAAAATATGTCGAGCAATTTGTATCTAAAACATCAATTTATTTTTCAGGTGATTTATAATATTTCATTGTCAATTAATTTTCATTTCCGCCATTTAACCAAATAAATATTACAATGTTGATTCAGTAACAATATTAAGTATTTTTTTAATTCCAATAAAATCCTTTCGTTGCTTCAGATTTTACGTAAAAAAAATGTTTTTGCAGGCGTTAAATTTTCATCAGATATTTTAATGTCCTGAATTTTGACGAAATCACGAAGTAAGAATTATTTACTTTCCATTTGGTACGAAACTTTATTATGTTTTCCTTTTTTGTTCGTGCGTTTCTGGGAGAAAGCTTCGTCTTATAACTAAAAAGTAAAAATTAAATTCATCATAATAATAAATGATTTTATAATAAAATTCTTATGTAATTATTAATATAAGTACTCCTAAGTTTTGAAGAGATATGTGACTTTTTTAGAATGTATATAAACACTCTTGTTTATGTTGCAATATACATGTCTAAAAATTTAAACTTTACGAAATTATTTCATACAGTTTTAACAAACATGCAAAAATAATATGCAATTTGTTCCTATTCATCCGTAAAAAAGTGTCTAGACAATACGTCATGGCACACTGATTAGACAGAGATTTACTATATCACATATTTATATTCGTGTGACAATGTATCTCATCAGTTCCACAGTTTTGAATCGACCATAAAGTATACACTACTTCACATAATTATATCCTTATAAAGTATATCCTATGTAAAAATTCGTCTACTCAGTGACTATCAACGATGGATTATAAGGTACAGATCAACGAACTGTGGGTTCAAATGAGAATCTATGAAAATAAAAATAAAACGCAGGACTGGATATCCATTGAGTGAAGTTAAAAACGTGTTCTCACAATAGGCAGATTTATATATTCCTCTTTCAGAGGGAACTTTGTAAAAAAAAACTAAAAAAAAATCAAAAATAAAAACATTTATTACACAATATATGGGTGCCCGTATATCTGTGTGTGTCTGCTAAAATCGCATAAAAAGTTCCATAAAATTCAGAGACAAATAAAAAGAGATGAAATAAAAACTTTTTAAAATAAAATGAAAATTCAAAGAACGACAAAAGCAGGCTTAATGGAAAATCGTATTTTGCACCTTTTATTTCACTTGTCAACGAATAACGCTAATTATTAAGGTCAGAATTAGTTCGTATGCTCGCCAAGCGAAGTGCTATTTTCATTTTCCACTGAAACATACCAAATTACACAATTTCATATTTATTAATAAAGTGATTTCATATTGACCATAGCACATGAATATTCCATATTTGATTATTTCCATGACTGATTAAATACAAATATTAATGCGAATTAAATTTTCATATAATTATATCATATTTTTAATACACAGCTGTCACTTTGATATTTTACTTTTACGGCTTTTTGACAATACTTTCAGTTATATAATAAAACTTGTTTTATTATTTTACTAAGTACACTGGATTTTTATTAGTCTCCTAAGTAACCAAATAATTTCTCCGTGCATGGATCCACTCTGAAGTTTGATTCAAGTTCTATAACTTTAAAATAGTTAAAATTCATGACCTTATGTCTGGATTTACCAATTTGCTTACTACTAACAATTTAAAATAATAATCTATCTAGATAAGTTTTCCACATTGTAGTGCTGTCAGTTGATGGGGCTTGTACTACGGATGCCTCTGGCATTGGCTTGGACCCTGCTTGTTTTTTTATTCGACCAGTGAGGTTCCGGTGATCTGAAATACTTTGAAGAATGCTAGTATAACCTGGTAAAATTCTGGAGAGGTCACGCCACGTAGGGAGCGGATATGGCAGAGAAAGAGCAATTATATATGCGTTTGAAAAGGATTTTGTAGAATAAGCAAATATATATTATCATAAAATAGATCACGAGATCTAAATTGTAACGTTATGGTGACCATACACCTACAGTCCACTTGCAGTCTAGGAACTGTCAAAATAAGGCGATGATTAGGATTGAGGCACCACGCGAGGCGAGCATTGCATTTAACGTACGCGTGTCGCTCAGACTGACAGTACACAGCTGTTACCTCGGATTGTACAATGTGTGCGTGCCTTAATTCTAATTATCATCATAGACTGACAGTTTCTGGACTGCAGGCGGACTGTTAGTGTATGGGTAATATTAGTTTAATTTCAAATATTTATATAAAGTTCTAAACGATCGAGTGAACTATCAATCTTCATAATAATTAACCACTGTGGGGGTCAACAATATTATATTTAGGTATGAAAACGATATTATATATATATGTGTGCGTGCGTGTGTGTGTATTTTCAATCCTATTTGAATAATGCATAAAATAATTAAGTCATAGGTGAAAAATAAACATACCCATACTATTTCCACAAAAATTATTTATATTCAGTTTTATGTGTTAACTTGGTTTTAGCTACAAATATTTATTTTAAAAATTATCGTTTTACACGTTTTATGGAATCAGTGAGCTATGATGTTTATTGTTGTAATAAAACTCATCGGATAATGCGGAAATAATCTAATTCGATTAATTCAGTAACAACCGTTCAAATGAATATAACGTCGTATTAATAACATCTGCAATAATTTACTCACGATATTTTGTTGTCATCAATCGTTTTTGCATATCGATCAGTTATATTTGATTTTTTTTCAACCACCCATCATGTTTCTACACCTATTGTGAGGTGGTATACCGTAGCGCATTGAAAGTACGGCACTCTACAAAATGCCAGAAGTGTCCAAGGAATAGCGCCCCAACGCCATGGTTGGCGTACACTAGAGTGTGTGTGATCACTTTATATTACTATCATACTCATAATAATCATTGATTTAAAAATATTTGAAAGTTTGTGGACTATTTTAATATTTGTATTTAGTATTAAAATAGGATTGACCCAGACCAAAAAAGCTCTGTACAAAAAAATATTAAAAAATATTAAAATTTTTCATTCACGCGTAATGTCGTCATTGAAATTCCTCATTTGAATAATCCCTCTGGCAAAATTTATCACATCAGAGCTTTATTTTTTAATAGTCATCTTCTTCATAAAAACTTTCAACCTTGTAAACTGTAAAGTATAGGAGACACCTTACGCTGAGGTCGTGCGTTTGATTATTGTCATTTGTACCCACAATACTATTAAAAGCTTCATTTTTATTTTTAGCAAGTTTATAACATATCAGATCAATTAAATTCAAAGTGAACAAAAAAAATCAACTCAAATAAAAAAAATTCAGAATTTTGCTCATAATTTTATTATTACTGCCGTATTCATAAATTCCAATAAAGCTATCTAAAACAGTTCAGAATTAAAAAGATTTATAATTTAGCTAGCCACACGCTATAAATAGCATTCTATAAATTCTAGATAAGCTTATTTTTGGTAAATCTTAATAGAACCTACAAAACACACTTAAAAAATTTAATCCATACACTATTGGATTTGTTTATGTCGTAGGAGTTTACAATATATTACCATGTCTTTTGAATTCTTTCATTATTAACATTAAATAATTCTACAACCATCTAATAATACAACGCTAAATAATCAAACATCGGTTATTTGTATTACTATATGGTAAATTGAGTGGAGGAATAGTGTGACGTTATACGTTAAAAATATATCCACAAAATTGTTCAAAATATTTTAGATTTACTTAGAAAAAAATTCAATCAAATTTAAAAGCGAATCTATATCCTAAGCAAAAAAAAACAACTTATGATTCTATCACGTTGTTCTGTTTCGTCGCCAATATTGCAGGATTTTTACACGATTTCTTGGTTTAAGTTACTATGTAAAATATAGTTTAGTACTTCTCGAGCTATTGGCACATTTTTTAATAAACACATATGTTCATAAAACGTGTAAAAAATATATGTTAAGACAAATATATCCCAATGGTACAAAAGATTGCAAAAAAAACTATACTTTGTGACATAAATCAAAAAAATCAAATAACGTCTTCTTGCAATGTTGGTTTAATGTTTTGTGAAACTCCTATAACTAGTTCTTCATTATGTTTGCTCCGAATGTGAAGCATATGGATATATATATTGTGAAGATATCCGCTCCAAATGTGGAGTATATGAATATCCGCAATGTCTTGACAGATTATTTTTCACGAAAATCGGTTACTTGACAATTTCTCAGCCTATTAAGCATCCAGTCCAACATTTTCAAATTTTCAAAAATCCGGCAGATGTAGGAATCAAACCCGCATTTCCCGCCTTATTTTCATACACTACCTAAGAGGTAATGTTATTTTTAGTTGTTAAGTATATTTAAGCTTCATGGTGTGAATGAATGATAATTTTCAAAAGATATATTTTAAATCTTCACGGATGTTTTACACATAAAGTCCATGATATGTCGAATTGGACGTCTAAAACAAAGTATTACTATTTATTCCAGCAAATTGAAAGTCGAGCTTATAATACAAATACTGAACAATACGAAACGTGAGAATATATCATTCACGTTTCAATAACATCGTATCAAGAGGCAACATAATAACTAGTCAATCTCACCTTCAATTCATCTATAAATGTAAATAGGTCAATATCGCCAACCTTTTATTAATCTAATCTTTCATTTCAAACGGAAAAATGAATAATGTTTTTATATTACCGATATTTAAATTCTAATCAGTAATTCAATTGTTTCGCGCAATGAAATATTACTGTCCGTCATCTAAATTCGTGCCTCTTTAATACCACGTAAAAAAACGTCATTCTAATTTTAACCGAATTATTACTGAGATTTAAAAATGAAAATTGCTTTAACACTTTGTCAACTTTCAAAATAGTGTTGATCGTATGAATTAATCGGCACATGAAGTTTTTTAAGCACGAATTCTGTTCTTAATGTCCGATGAAAAACCTCGACAATGTGAGAGTCATTTCTATATTCACATCCCTTACACCTAGCAGCAATCAGCAAAGCCTTGACCGCGCTGAAAAAGGATAATTTGTCTACATGTCATATCCAAAGTTCAGGCTTAAAAAAATATATACTCACGCAAATAAAAGCTTTTATAATATAACCAACATTGTGTAGGTATATTATAGCTTTTTATTAAGTTATGTTATTTGCTTTGTTACCTAGATTCTTTCAGAATAGATTCAAACTCATTCTTTATTCAAATTAAATTTATTCATATTATAACAAATTTATTACAGTATTTGGCTGTTCGCAATATTTTTAGTTTCTTGTTGTTCATCTGTAATAATACTTCAACATGAAAATATTACAGTTAGTTTAATAATAGCAATCAAAATAATATGTTAAATATTCAGTTAGCTTTTATTTATTGTTTGGGAGGAGTCATTGTGACAGTCAGACATATATTTTCTGTTTCAAAGTATAGACCAGCGGCCTTGTACAATATACATTAAATTTATTCATCTTTTTTTTTTAATATAGCAATATTTGTATGTAGACAATCTTTTAGTCTCATGTTGATAATTAATAACAATTTTAAAATTTGCTAGTAAAACAATTGATCAAGAAACGGCAACCAAAATGACAAACGGATATGTCACTTCGCTACTATTCACCATTTGAGAGTAATTCTTATGACAGACAGAAACACTCATGTATTTTCTGTTTTGTGATATAAATATGATTTTATACGTTGGGTGAATGTAAATGTGTGAAGTGTATTATTATAATCAAATAAATTTATCTCGATCCTTTATTTTCATTAAAATAATAGCGTATAAGCAAATATCATTTGCCGTCATTAATAAACAAGCATTGAGGTCATATTATGGAAAGGTACACAGGTAAATAACGCATAAATATTGTGAAAATTCACTTTGAAAATGGTGATAATTTTTCTGAAAAAAAATGGTGACAAATTAAAACAAAAAGCTCGTTTCAGGAAACTCTATGTATTATATATAGTATGTATTTATTTATTTATTT
>JAGVSQ010006770.1:2099-14809 GCA_022683975.1 Rhyacophila evoluta | reverse complement strand
CATGCAGGAAGATTCTGAGAAGTTTTAAAGTTTTCACAGGCTCCATCTAAATGGCGGTTGCCATCATTTACGCGTTGGCTGCCAGACGAAATAAGTACAATTTATGCATTGGTGTACAGTAGGGCTGAGATTACTCAGACGACATATATCTAGAGAAATGTCTATCGGAATAATTTACGTATATAATTGGTTTCATATAAATCTAAAATAGTATGTGAGACAGCTAAGATGTAAAAAAATTCCCAGGAATCCAAATCTTGATAGATAATATCATCATATAAAGCTTTAATAAGGAAATGACAAAATAATAGTTACAATATTAACCACACAGTTCTATTTTGCAATATAAGATGAATTTGGCTGTTTGTGGTTGTTTCAATTAAAATATACTAAAAGATGATTTATTAAGTGAATTATTCTATAAGAATATACATATCTATATCTAATATTTAATGTTTTTTATTATACTATTCCCGTTTCAACACTGTATGTAATAAATACAATGTAAGGGTTTAAAGTAAATTAGTGGTATTTTATTTATGTTATTGCATTTAAATAAATTTGTTTTAGTTGGTAACATCATTTATTTTCTTACAATAATTTGGAGCGTCATTTTAACTAGCCCAATTCGCTGTTCGACTAGACCAAATATACAATTATTGACTTTCGGTTGAAATCTATTTTAAATCATTTTATGAATAATGTTCTATGTGGAAATATATATTATGTTTTCCTGTGGATAATTTGTAGAATAACTACTTCTAAAACTCTAAGGTGTTTATAAATATAACTTAGTTAACTAAACTACGTCATTTTATTTATTCTTGGTTATATTTGGCACAGCAATGGTGTAGTAGATGTGTATGTACGTCTGTATAAATTAAGAGCAGACGTTTTGATGGCAAATTCTTGTAACGCTCTTAATAAGGCAAAGTTTTTAGACTCACGTATAAATCTCACGTGTGCTTAATTTAGACACAATTTACAGGTGGGTGAACATTTCTATGAATAAATTTTATATATCAGTTTCTACTTGTTAGAAATATACGAATTGCCAAAATCTTAAATAATCATTTCAATTTATATTCAAGACATATAAAAGTTTTATCCGAAATATCAATGAAACCTGTTAGAAATAACATTTCAGCATTTAATAAAGGAGATCCTCAAACTTGTTTAGTGGATGATCATAACAGGATATAAGAAGTCCTGATTAAGCTGGATTTAAAAAAGATTTAAAAATGAACAGAATAAAAACTAAATTTCTACTAAAAACAAATTTTATTTAACGTATATCATGGTTTTTATACCATTTACAAGCTATTATAATATTACCATAATTGATACCAGAAATAGCATTTTTACCATTGCTAAATAGATAATGATGTTAACGTAACTTCTTTTACACCGAATAAACTTGATAATACACGAAAAGTTTATGATATTCTTCTTCTTCTCAACCAAATCTTCCCCGAGAGAGAAATAAATACAGATGAACGCTGTGAATACTTATTTTGATTGATTGTTTTTTTTAAATGTCTACAATCCATCGTGTATCCAATTTTTCGTATTTGAATTTAAATATCCTAATGCAGTTTGTTACCGAAGCATGTAAGTTTACTGACAAGTAAGATAAACAATTTTCACGAGAAGTAGTTAGAGGAAGATTAGTTAACTCTTTAACTGCCAGTCGCGATGTGTATGATCTTGCCCTGTACGCCAGAGATTTTTGAGATTTCAAAACATGCAAGAAAAATAATTTGATTTACAAAATTTGAGACAGATGTTTGATGTGACTTCACATCATATGTGTCATGTGTATGCATTAATGAGTTCATTCGAAACCATTTTTCAGATCTAGAATATTGTACGTTTCGTGAAAGAAATCGTCCCGACTCACCGGTGAGTCGTTGGCGTACAGGGCACGTAAACGCTCGACTCACCGGTGAGTCCTTGTCGGTTATACGGCTAAAACACTTTAACGATAAGTTAAGAGTGAATTAAAAAGTTATTAATTATAAGATATTTTTTTCATAGTACTAAAGGCATATATTTAACTGATATAGGAGTATATATAGTATAATATATACATTAATGTCATGTTTCTATTTCAATTTGTCATATTTTTATAATTGTTTCTCGCATGTTGACATTGTTTTTAAATACCTATCAAATGGTTGATATAGATACAATCTCAGAGTGTAGCAAAATTTTAATTTCTCACGGGACCCGGCTTATTAACCTACATATTACACATTCAAGGTGTGCGAGTATCAGGCGCGCATAATGCAAACACGGTACTAGGCAATCTATCAAGAGAACAATTCCACCCATTTCGTGTAGCATATTATTACTAAGTACAAGACTTTTACTTTTAGACGTCGCGGCAGGTACCCGAACACGACTCAGCATGTGTTCATTAAGCTCACCGCGAGTGTGACCGGTCAGGTGAGAATACAACTTACATTGGGTCTTTGCAAATGACATCCTAAAACATTAACTAACTTATGCTTCCCTGGTAGTGGCAAATTTCTAATGTTTATTACTAGTTACAGGTAAAACAGTTTCACAAAATACAATGCGAGTACTTACGTAAATTCTATTATACTTCTGTGAACCTGGATAATGACGAAGTTTCCAACAGTCTACAACTAAAGGCATATGAGATTCGAAACAATAAATTCTCATAGGACAAAACGAAAAATTACTATTTCATTAAATTTTATTATTCCATTATTTTCACAAAAGAGATAGTAGTTATGTTTTTTTTCCTCGCCTGCTCAGAAAATGGAGCATATATATGGATCTTTATTATGCAATTCATTCTGCTGTGTGTTGTGTGTGATCTTTTCCAATATATTTATTAGCATAATTGGAAATAGTGTCACGTATTTATAATTATTGATTATTATATTACATAAAAAACAACAAAAAAAAAAACAGAGCGCACCGTGTTACGCTCGTAAAATACTCGTCTGTGATTTTATCGTCACTATTAACCATTGTACAGCAGATCACTACAGCGCGACAGAATTTTTGGCACGTGTTGGGATTGTTGACAGCCCAGTGGGAAATTTGGAAAGAAAAATTAAGATATCAATCACATTGTTTGGCAGTCTAATCTCTATGACACTCAAAGATTGGGCCTGTTAAAAAGTTTATTCAGACTTAAGTTTAAGCCGCATCTTTCAATAAAAGTTTTGTTACAGTCTCCACAGATACGTGAAGTATCTTTGGTTGTATTTTATATTATTATTTAATTTAATATTTCATTCACGTATGCAGGCTTAAAATTTTTAAGCAAACGTGAACTTAAGGTTTAAATGTAAATTAAATACTTTGTTTTTGTTAAAATGTATCAACTGATTAGCAGAAAAAAACCTTTCATAAGGTCTCAACTGGATTAAATATAAATAAAAGCTTAAAATAAAAAAATAGAGCTAAATCAAGTATTATAATACATCTTTCTGATGCTTTCCTTTACACTTTTGATACATGGAAAAAATGCCTCTTGGGTGGTTTTGCGTCCAACATTTAGATATTAACTGTATATTGTTTTACTTTCTCCTACCATACGATGTAGAAACTGTATATTTTAGTTTTGTTGTCTCCCTAATGAAAGGACTTCAAATATTAGTCTGATTCTCCTTTTAAATAGCTTGCTTCGGGACCCATGACTGTTCTGTTTTAGTATAGTATTTTGTCTTCATTATCTATGAGTATCCCGTAGTTCCGTAAGAGCAATATTAGAGAGATATTAAAAACTAATTATCTACCGTCTGATATATACCCATAGGCAGTGTGAAATATTTCGGAATATCTATTGTAAAAATATCAAAAGCAAATATAATACAAAATAATACTTATATTAATAAAACTAATACTATAAATAAAGAAAGTCTATACTGAATATTTTCGTTAAAATATGTTTTAGTTTTTTTTCTTCTGAATATTAAATGGATAGTATTTTTTTAAAAAATCAGTTAAAACGATATTTACAGAAAACACGCTGCAATGTTCAGATACCGATAATAACATCAATGTATTTATTATTTGTTAAAATATCTACGAATACGAGAATTTTACAGTCGATGAGCAATATTTTTGCTGATTTTATTTAATTTCAAAAAGTTGTTTTTATCATAAATAATAGGTTAGATACGGGATTAGACCATCAATGTACAAATTGTAAAACAAATTTATTTATCTCTACAATTTAATTACTTACTTTGATCTATTATTATAATTGATAATTAACTTATCTTAAGAGAATTTTTTATTTCGTAAAAATCGGTTACAGCTTGCAGTTAAAAAAATCTCTGTACAGATATAGTTTTAAATCTGCGACCTCTGGTGCCGAAGCATATCCTCACCGAGCAATCAGACAACCGTGACAATACACAATACCATGCATACAAAATTCCATGTATGGATGTAATAAAATCGATACGTATTGTTTATTTACTAAATGATATAATTTCAGAACTCTGAATGAATTTTTATCGTACAGCACTGTTTAATTTCAAATTAAAAATACATTTCAAAAACCAATAATTCCTGTTCTATACTCTACACTGCACTAATGTATTCTTAAAACGCTGCATTTTATATCCATACTTGAGGTGTATTATTAATTGATTATTATAAACATTAAACTTTTTGCGTGGAGAATTGGTAGGAGATACAAAAAAGGCTTGGAAAACTGTTGCACACCATAAATTGTTTTGCTTACATTTGCATGAAAAAGATATTTGAAAATAAGCATTAAATATTATTTACCACTATGAATTAAATTTTATATTGAATAATAATATAAAACACAACTAAATATATACAGACTTAATTAGTTTGTTTTGACATACTCGGTCGTGATTTTTTCATATTATTTAGACATATTTTATAAATAAGCTTTGTATCCGTTGGTAGCTTGGAAGCAAGCGCGCGTTTACAAATCGAAATTTGTAGGTTCGAATCTCACAGCTGTCAACAGCCAGGCGTTCGAAAATGTAGAAATAAATGCTCGATGTGTTAGGTACATGACTGAAAATTTCAGAATTAAAAAATGTCACCGTAGTGATTAATATAAACTATTTTTGGGGTAGACATCTTCACACTGTGAAGATCCATATGCACTAGCTGAGCGAACGTGATTTACTATAAAAAATAAAAAAAATGGTAATAAATAATATTATATATTTTGATTATCTTTAGTAAGATTGATGCTTATGTTTATGTTTTTTCATAATGTTCGTTTTCTATTACGATTTTGGATTTCTTAACGCCTATATCCGTGTAATGAATTCGAAGTAATAAAATACCAAGTAATTATTTTTATTTTAGCTATTTAACGACTATTGATCGTGCTAAAAAGATAACGAATTGTTTCAAAGAATACTTCGCCTGTTTCATTAGAAAGTTTTTTTTATTAAAATATTTAATTAAAAACACTCTTTGCTCTATTGGCACAATAGATCGTCTATGGAAGGCAAATAAAAGTGACTTTCTACCTTTAGTTTTTCGTTAGGAAAGGAAACGCATTTAATTTAATTGTGTATATTGTAAAACAACTTTTACCAAAAATCTAATAATTGGGAGTAAAATATTACGGCGACTCTATAATCATTTATTTTATATAAATAAATGATCACTAAAATTACTAAAGTAGTTATTTTTGAATACCAATAAAAACAAATTAATATTTTTGTTCAATATTTTATATATAGAATAAATCACCGTATAAGTTACACAAACGGTTCTAATAATCTTATGGTTGTCAGTAAAGGAATTCAGCAAAATGCCAATCAATAGTTACATAAGTATATTTGCCATAGCGACGACACTAACCAATAATCTTTTGCAAAAATTAGTAAGATACGTAAAAGGATATTTTGAACTGCACATCTATGGATAAAGAGAAACTGGTGATGTGAATAATTAATAAATATGTGATTCCTATTTTTTTTTAATATATACTCTAGCAATTTACAGATAGGATTGGGACGTTATCATAAATTGTAAGACTTAAAAACAGTTGAATATAACCATAATTATGAAAAAAAAAATCTTGTTATCATAGACATTTTTTTAATACTATATCCGCTCCCAAAGTGGAGCATATGGATGTACCCAGTTTGAAGATATCCAGTCCGAAATTGGAGCATATGGATCTCCCCAATCTGAAGACGTCTTGACAGATTATTTTTTCACGAGAATCGTATGTCAGACAATTGCTCAATCTGATGGGCATTCAGTCCTGCATTTTTAGATTTTTTTAAAAATCCAACGGATGGGAAATAGAAGCCGCATTCCCCGGATTGCTAGGCGCGCACGCTACCAACTACGCTAACCGGGGAGACATTTATTGTACTTATTATTGAATGATGTAATCATAAAACGTTCATTATCTCAAAATTTTTAATATGTCAGTTAATGACTGCTCCATGACAACATATATAGTTTCTTCACACCTTGGCGATCCATATGGCTCACTTCGAACTGACTAGTAAAACAAATATTATAATTACTGGGATGAATAGTAATGAATAGAAATATATTTTTTGAATATTTAAGGAACTTATTTTATCACATGATCGTGTTAGTAATGAAATTAGCATTGTCGATACATAAATATAAAATATCATTATTTAAAAATAATAAAATATTCACAACGATTTTTTCATTCTTAGAACGTTTCTTTCCTTTCTAATATATGTAGCTGTAACAAATTATTTTACTGTATAAGACAATAGTTTTAAGTACGTTAATATCACGGTAGATTTCTAATAGTTATAAGATATGGCATTACTAATGTGCAAAAGTACATTAACACGAGAACAAAAGCCATAATGACATATTGCCCAACAGAGCCGAATAATTTCTTTCAACTCGTGCCAAAATTCGTAAATGCTGTTGTAAAAAATTGACTTTTAAAATTTTGCTCAGGCATTCATTTTTCTCGCTAATCTTTTCACCAGTGCAAATATTTTGAAGTGAAACCAAAAGGTGAATATAAGTCTGCAGCCTTCTTACTAAAACAAACGAACACGCCTCATCACGTTATTAATGTGTGTAATAAAGGATTTTAATGCAATGTACATCTATAAATCATGGAGAATTAGGTAACTGTTTTTGAAGCATTTTTGTACTACGTAATTTAAAACTATGTAATTTTAGTAACAGGGTAATACTTAATACAAAATTATTTTATAACAGAAATATGTAAAAGTTACTAATAAAAGTAGATTTTTACAGCTGATGATTATATTGCTAGAGAAATTCAGAACTTTTCTAATAAAATGTTGTATGTGTATTTATTTAACGTTTTGTATAAAGTAAGTCACAACAATTATGAAGAACGTGGATACTTTGGATTAAGTATTGAATTATTGGAATGTTGTAGTTTTCATTAAATATTAATTTCGACAATCATTCTTATTTTTTTATTTCGATTTAAAAGTAGCACAATTGTAAAATTGTAATTGTCTCCCCGGTAGCCTAGTTAGTAGCGTACGCGCCTAGCAATCCGGGAAATGCGGGTTCGATTCCCCATCTGTCGGATTTTAACAATCCAAAAATGCAAGACTGGATGCGCATTGGGTTGAGCGATTGTCTGGCAAACAATTCTCATCAAAAATAATCTGACGAAATCAACGTCTCCACATTGCGGAGATCCATATATTTTCGGAGCGGATATCTTCATACTGTGTAGATCTATATGCGCCAATTTGGGAACAAACATGGTATATAAAAAATGTTTACTATACATATTGGAAACTGTATTGACAAAATCATAGTTAAACACATTTAATTACCACATTAAAAACAATTACATTGTTGTTTTTAGTTTTTTTTTGCACACAGAAGTTTTCACACATTTTTATTTCACTCTTTTTAATTTTGCGCCCCCTACAACTCGTGCCCCCGAAGGAGCTTGCTCTGACTGCCCCACGGTAGCTACGCCACTGCATATATGTATATCATTCTTTGAGTATATACTGTCGTAATCGAATTAATATGTAACCATACAGATTTTAGGAACAGTAGAATCAATTGGTCAATAATTTTTGTTATTATAATAATTCTGGAAAAACTTGATTACATAATTTTTCAATCACAGAATGAATATTTTAATGTATGTATTATGGATCTACACGTGTTTGATCCGTGTAATAAAGTTTAAAAAGTTTTTAGTAAGTAATATATTTAATACAAATTCTTATTCACTACAAACTAGCTTTCATGAGGAACCGTTCTCTTTGTAACCTCGATTCGTATTTTTTTCATTTATATCTATGTCACATAAACGAATTTTCTCTGTGTCAATCTAGATTTTTCAATTATATTTAAAATAAGAATGAAAAATTTAGTACAAATAAATGGTTGATAAAATTTACCGCATGTAAAAAATACATGAAATATGTCACCATATATATATTAAATAATTAAAAAAACATTTGAAACTTTATCAAAAGATACCAATAAATTGAAACTGAACATTGACGAGATAAACGAATAAGTTTCTTGGTAATTACATTGAAATAGTCACTCGATACCAGTAGAAGAAAGTAACCAATTAGAATTTTTGCAATAAAATAAACAATAAATTAAACGAATTGATTGGATATTATGATATATGTAACTCATAAATAATCTAACGCCCATAAATAATTGCAACATTCGATTTTAAATAAATAAAATTAGTCATGTTGATTTGTTTTTATTTGCCAAGAGACAGTGGTTACAAATACTGTTCTACTTCGGGTACTATATTATTAATATGCACACTTATAAATATTCTTAACACATGTGCCATGTGAAACACCGAGGGTCCTTGTCTATAGTGAGTGGTGGCTTTGAGAGGAAAATTCCAAAATTTGAATCCCGTTGACTGGGATCCATACTAATAAGTTGGCCGTACGATAATCATGTTAACTTAAACTGGAAAGGGCGCTTATGATTTATAGTTTATTGAAATATTTGAAATTCAACTAATATCGAATACTTTTAGTTAAATGTAATACTATATAGATTGAAAACATCATATACTTTCATCAAATAGAAAATAACCAATCGATTTTTAAATATCACTACATTATCAAGATTTGTTTTTTTCCACATTACTTTGTTCCCCTCTAAATCCATCAATAGTTTACAAACATCATAGGGACGGGATCAAAATACTCGTATTAAACAGATTTATATCAAATAACTTTGCGAATTAAAAATTTCCAATAATTAAGCTGTACAGTGTATATTTATTCAAATATTGATTTAAAAAATCTATTTATGTAAAAAAAACAATGATTATTTTAAATTATTTATAATTTCGTCCTTAACATTATCATTATATTCGGTTGAAATATTATAGAATTGGTAATATACTTCTTACATATATTTTTGTTTATAACATATTCGCTCTGAAAGTGGAGCATATGGATCTACACTGTCTGAAGATATCCATTCCGAAAGTATGGTTTTCCGCAATGTGAAGACGTTTCGACAGATTATTTTTCAGGAGAATTGTTTGTAAAACAATTGCTCAACCCGGTGGTGCATTTTTAGATTTTTTAAATCCGACAGATGGGTAATCCAACACGCATTGCTAGGTGCGCACGCTACCTACTACGCTACCAGAGAGAATATATACGATACATATAAAAAAAACATTGAAACGGTTTTGATTTGTATATTAACAAAAATCTTCTTTTGTATTTGGTAAAAAATAAAAATATTAAACACATGGCTTTTATACACGTAGAATAAATATTTTAAAGACCTGATATCGTTTACTTCTCTGGTGCGTGTGTATACGTTTTTCTCATTTATTTAGATAACATTATTATTTATTTGACCATGTTTTGATCAATAGATATTTGCTATGATACGGATAAAGAAAACGAATGTTGATACAAGTAGCTATTTGTAACCTATTTATTTAAATGACTTAATCCAAAACCACCGAACTCAATGATATTTTATTTTTGATACGTGAATGTGTGTGTTTAATAACTAATCAACACGCATGGTTAGTTATTTTTATGACTATTCTAATAGCACAATGTCATATTCACATTTTTTTCGCTACTCTATTTTTTGTAGCAAAATTAATTAATACTTATTTAACACTAGTCATAGATTTACAAATTTGCAACTCTCATATAGTATAACTGTCCGTTATTCATATTATTTAAATAAATAGCATAGGAAAATATAGTAAAATTGCGTTTAAATACCAGCAACAAAGTTATAATAATTATAATAATAATAATGATTTGATGAGATAAATGAATCGAAAAATTTAATTAATAGATAGAATTATTAGTAAATAAAATGATTAATTAAGCCGTATGCGTAGAGCTTTACTAAGCGATTGGTTCATCTCTGTTGGTTTAAGCTAGCTGATATTGAACTATGATGTCTGCAAATTGACATGTATTTTTCAAATTCGAGATTTTATTGATTTAATATTCCGTCCATGTATGATTGTGGATGTGACATTTTTTTTTCGGAATTTACTTGCAGTCAAAACATAAATATACCACACAAAATGCGTTTGCGATGGTATCACGTTAAAGTATATAAACATATTTTTTAATAATTTTCATACGGATGAATAATTTTGCGATGACCATTTTTATCATTCATTCTAAATATATTATATCCACAAATATACACATATACTATATTGTATAATATAACTATTATGAAATAGTGCTAACAAGAAACATTTATTTTATTACATTCTTTTGTACGCATTTTTTCGACTTATGCGTGGTATTATTGATAACTCTGCCGCTCTGGCTAATATTGGTCGTGCGGAGAGCAACGGTGATGTTTAACGAGCTTGCCTCGGATATTGATATCTTCCACCTAGGTGAGAGCGAGCTTAAATGTATGCTATTATGTACATTATCAGAATAGGGTCTGTCTCACTTAATTGGTAGACACTCTCTTTTTCTCTCTGTAAATATACATATTTGTTGTAATTCTTTCTTTATTATTTTTTTTATATTGTAATATGTTTTTGTTATTTTCGTCATAACTATATGTATATCGTATTGTTAACGTATTAAACTTGCAATTCGTAATGTTACAACATTTAATAAATAAATAAATATGTCAAATAAATAAATAAAACAAATAAATATGTAGCAATTTTGGGCTATCGATAAACTAGTTAAAAATAGTAAAAAAAATATTCTAATTAAAAATCAGAATATAATTGAATTTGATGTTATCAAGATATTACAGAAAGAATATGATTAAGTTCATTTTATATAAACTTTTTCACTTCTCCATAATACATTAATTAACATTAAGTCATTAGAACCATCAAAATTTATTACCAATCCATTATCTTTATTAATTTTTTATAGTCTTTCTTTGATATAATGTAATTTTATTCATTGATCCGTTTATTACAGATCATAAACGTTTATATTTTAACAACATAATAATATATTATCGATAAAAACTATCCCTGCCTGTGTAAACGGTTACATGTTATAACGTTATAATCTGTTACATATGCAAGTAGAAAGATAGCGAAATCAGTGGCGCGTGTAATCATGAACGAGTACACTCGGTCCATTGCTTCACCGAGTACTTGAAGTTTAGAGTAATTCATCATGAGTAAGCAAACAGTTGTTTGGCTGACAGACATGCGCAGTCTTCAATAGTCACGACATATAGTAGAGATGTGTGGAAGAACATTTTATACCAATATCGACTGATGAATGTTTTACTTCAACCGTCGCTCGACTAGTCCTCGCATAACACGGTATCCGCGCTCTTCGGTGTTATGGTGCTTATTATTTAAATGTTAAATAGTAACTTAATTTATTAGATATCGAATCCGCTTCCGTGGTGCCTTTACAAACCTTTTTCTCCTATGTAATAAATTTCTAGTTTTGGACACTTCTCCAAGATTATTGAACATGAATTCTGTTCAGAGGTGTAGCAAGAATATAAACCTCTTATTCATTTTAACAGACTAATTTTAACGAGAAGTCTTTGTCCGAAAGTCGCTTAATCCACTACTTATTAATTTTCTAAATCTAAAATCTAAATACTTATCGCTAAATACTATAGATAAGTAGATAAATAAATAGCAGTTGATAGCGCGCGTGCCTAGCAATCTGGGGAATGCGGGCTTAATTCCCCATCTGTCAGATTTAAAATTTTCTAAAAATACAGGCCTGGATGCCCATTAGGTTGAGCAATTGTTTGACAAACACACTGCGGAGATCCATATACTTGACTTTCGGAGTGGATATCTTAACACTGTGTAGATCTATATGCTCCACTTTAGAAGCGAGCATGGTATAAGAAGAATATTAACGAGGACTAATTATCCGCCAATCATTCAATCCAGTAAT
This sequence comes from Rhyacophila evoluta, assembly GCA_022683975.1. NCBI lineage: Eukaryota > Metazoa > Arthropoda > Insecta > Trichoptera > Rhyacophilidae > Rhyacophila > Rhyacophila evoluta. The sequence continues at coordinate 2,432 of JAGVSQ010006770.1, read as the reverse complement.
TCGTCCCCAATATTGCAGGGACATGTATCTTGATTTTTTGGTTTTAGTCATTTGGTTAAGTATAGTTTTATTTTTTGCAATCTTCAGTATTATTGGTGCATTTTTGCATTAAAATATACGTTAATAAAAAGTGCACAAATTATTTGTTAGTGAAAAAGTGTAGCAATAATTAAGAGATATCAAAAAACAAAACTACGCTTTACGAAGTGACTTAAAGCAAAAAATTAATATAAGTGTTTCTGCAATATTGGCGATGAAATATTAGTTTTCTATATAAAAATATTACATACATAATATAAATGTATTTATGGTATTGGAAGTAATAAGAATTTA